>VZRQ01003237.1:1123175-1180473 GCA_013397975.1 Machaerirhynchus nigripectus | reverse complement strand
CCAAAAAAAAAAAAAAAAAACCAAAAAAAACCAAAAACCTAAAAACCTACAAGTGAACATTAGTGAAAAGACAAAAATCTGTTCCTAGATCTCATGGAACTTTGTTCTACCATGAAAGTAATAAAAAATCCAGAAGGGAACATTTGGGGAAAAAAAAATATTCATGTTTTGCACTTAAGAAAACATTTAAAAGAAAAGCAAAACAAGATGAAAAATACCTAGTGAAAAGTTTGGACTGAAGAAGGAAAACCTCCTATGTGTTAAAGAGAGTAGAAAGAATTTATGGAAGCACTCAACAGCCTATGTAGGAAATTAACAGTAAAACTATGTCAATAACTCTGCATGCTACTAAAATTGAGAATATGAATAATAATTGCAATTAGAAAGTACCCTTACAATGTGTTGTGATAAAAAACACTAAGCAACAGCTGAATTGAAAAGCATTACTTTTCATAGTAGCAATATATGAATATTAAACTGACTACATTTAACAAAGAATTGAAAAACTTCTCTGAAATACAATGTGTTGTGAGAAAGAGAAAGTTTATTTGATTACCTTGAGGATTCTTCCTTGAATACATTTAGCTGGGTCCTTACAAATCTCAGATACAATATATTGGTATAATGTGAACAGAGGCAAAATCTGTAGCAAAATAGTAGGTCATGTCACTATAAACATCATACAGGGTACAATTATGGAAAAACACATTGCAATTACATACAACAAGTACATAGATAATATAAGATTACTGCTTTGACCATCACACACCATCATTACAATGATCTCTGAAAGATTAATGTGTTAAAAAGTTCTTCAGCTGGCTAAAGGTAACCCCTGAGACTACCTTATATGTATATATGTGATTATATATATGCGATTATGTGATTCACAATGTAGGAAGAGAAGTTTGTCCAAATTATTCTCTACGATCAATGTGGTGTTTTTTACTATATCATTAGTGAGGAAAGCTAACGGAAATAGGTTGATGCAAGGGATTTCTAAAACTGTCTGCATTTTGATACCATGTTTTTTTTCAATATAACTAACAGAAGAATAGAATTCTGTAAGCTTTTTAAAATAAACAAAATGAAGTCCTGCAACTGTCTAAGTGAAATTATACCAATTGTAAAATAAAGTGGACAGTGATGAGACCTAGTGACAAATTTATTTACATTCATTTTAATTTGAAAATTTTGTGGGGACAACTAACAAAAAATCATTTTAAAACTGAGCTCTATTAAAGTATAGAGGTACTGTATATCCTTTCAGTACCTGAAGGGGACCTACAGGGAAGTTGGAGAAGGACTCTTCATCAGGAACTGCAGTGATAAGACAAGGAGTAATGGGTACAAATTGAAAGAGGGGAAATTTAAGTTAGATATTAGGAAGAAGTTCTTTACTGTGAGGGTGGTGAGGTACTGAAGCAGGTTACACAGTGAACTTGTGGATGTCCCAGCAATGCAAGTGTTCAAGGCAAGTTTGCATGGAATGTTGAGCAACCTGGTCTAGTGGGAAGTGTCCCTGCATGGGCATGGGAGGCTGGGACTCGTTGATCTTTAAATGTCCCTTCCAACCCTAAACATTCTATGATTCTGTGATCTATTGTTATACAATATTTCAGAAAAAGCAGATTCTTTCCTAACAGATTTATGTGTTTATTGAAAATGAAAGAACTTCCAAAATTTCATTACTGTTCAGCTTTTACATTTTTCTTCACTTTAAAATATCCCCAAGCTTAGAAAATGCTAACAGCATTGTTGGATTTTTGTCAAATTCACTTTAAGTTTTCATAATGTAGCTTAATACTTCTGAATTTGTATTACAAATGCTTGAGGCAAATGTTTTAATTGTACCCATACACTTTCCTACTAATATTTGAAGCAGTTCAACAAAATTAGTCTTTTAAGTTTTGTTTTTAATAAAACTTGAATCTTGATATATTTTGATTTAAGTGTCAAATCAACTTAGCGCCCACAATCCAAAACATTCCCACACAATAAGCATTCAGGGGAAATGAAGCCCTCATCCTGCTAAAACTGCAATGGCTTTGACCATGATCCATGACCTGGATCTATATTCCACCAGCAAAAGTGCAGAAAGAATCAAAAAATGTGCATGGCCACATGAAACAAGCAGTCAAATTAAGTGCCCCTGCCTCCAGAAAATTGTCTGCTCCTCGATTTCACTGGATCTCCCAAAGTGAGGACAGTTAGACAAAGCTAAATAACAACGTGAACTCCAGTAAAGCATGGTGGGAAGAAGCAACAATGGCAGTTAGCCTGAAGTTCCAAAAGAAATCAAACCAACAAATGGCTTGCTGACAAAAAAGGTGTAACATCTTTCCGCCTCCTCCTGTCTAAATCCTCTTGCATCTCTACCTCCTAATATTTTCTTACTCCCCTGCTGCCAGCCATGCGATCTTTTCTCCTCCCTGGCACTGGCTCTGCCCCTTGCAGGACCTTGCCATAAATGGATTCAATTCATTAAAGCAGGAAAAAACTATCTACTTTTTCAGACGGAGAGTTTTCTGTCATGCTCAGAGTTGACTGACAGAGGTATACAATAATCATCTGACAGCAAATTCTGCTAGTGCATACAGGACCAAACTAGAAAAGAAAGAGCACTGCACCTTTTTCAGTACTAGTTATCAATTCAATCTATTCATTCTAATGTATAGCACTGCTCCTTCGAAGGACTAAAGTGGAAATGGTCAGACATTAAATGGAGGAAATAGGAATATAACCAACATACGAGGGAATTTGTAAAAATACTTCATACAGAGGAATAAGAGAACATGAGAAAAAGAAAGAAGGGACTTATATTTACTGAAAGTAAGTGTTGAAAGCATTCTGGACATACTGCATTTAAAGTCATTTTCAGTACAGTGTATTTTAAATAGTATATAATAGAAAATTTCTTCTAAAATGCCTAAGCTAAATGAACCATGTGTTATCTTTTAGAATAAACAATTTTCCTGTGTTTTCTAAAACTTGTACGCAGCAAGCTATAGCTTGCTCTAAGTGCCACAGAACATAGCCATAGGGGTATTTTGCTAGAGTTTCTGAGGTATCTCATAGGTACACCCACACAGAAAAGTAAGACTAGGTGTCTTAAAAATCATTTCCAGAGCATAAAAATAATACTTACGATTAAATTTTGTTTTGCACAATGTAGTTCAAACATAATGAAATTCAGACTTGCAACTACAGTAGAGATATCAGCTCTGTAGCGATCAGAGAACAAATCAATACCAGGAATAAGAATATTTGTTTCATATTGTACAAAGTCATAGTCAGTTGTTGGATGTGGAAGTGAAGCTCTAAACAGGGTCTGAAAGTAATAACAAGGAATTATTTGTGAAAAGATGTACAAGTATTAGTGAGACAGTATAAACTCCAACTCATATATTACTTCATAAATGAAAATACATCAATGCCTTAAATATTCAGCAGTTTCCAGCCAAAATATTGAAAAACATTTTTAGAGAAAATGTTTTATGTGAAAATCGATGAAGAAAAAAAAAGCAAGCTGTAAATAGTCTAAGGCCAGTATCTCTCCGATCGTTTCTGGGAGAGTTGCTGACTTTAAAGCCAGTTAAAAGCTTGTTTCACTCTATTTCCACCTTTAAGTAGGTCAGCTAGCACAGCTTAAATCATATAACTAAAAACTAATATGAAATTTAAGGAAATAATTTAAATGTTCTCTCTTAAAAAGGGAAGAATGCTAACATTTTATCTGATGTTGGATATTCCTTCCCAGTTGTGTTTATCTTGGTGTAATTAGCAATGATATGCTAGAGAAATTTGCATTTACACTCAGATCTGAGATATTAACAAGCCTAAAGCCTATACCAGAGCTGGAACTTAAACAAGGTTATAAAAGCTTTCCAGTTCAAGAAACAAATTATGGGCTTGAACTTCTTGCAGTACAGTGACAGTAATTGATTATATTTTTCAAGACAATCACCCTGCAAGCTGCTTCTATCTCAAATAATATCAGACCCACTTCAGTCAAGTCACAATTATTTCTACCATTATATAACTGGAACAAATGCTTACTACCATGTCTGTCAAAAGGTGGCATCACCATTGTTCAGCTTTGTAATTGTTCAGCAATTACAGTGCTAGAAGCAAGTTAAAATTCTCCTTTACCTTTGTTTCTTCAAGTTGTTCTCCCTTTGGTGAACTTAACAAGTTTTTCAGTGTGGCCTAGGACAGGTCTCACAGTCACAATCATGACACAAGACATTAGACAGTGTCATTGCTTGGTTTTGGAAGAAGCCAGTTAACTTCCTGAAGCTGCACTGGGATGAGTAATCATTGATCCCAGCAGAGTATAACTGGCAGAATACTTGCAGTTCTTTTTCCTGTATCACATTCGTTACTGGCATCTCAACTTCCATTTAGAAATAAACTGATTTTTTTTTCTCTATAGGTCTTTTTCCTGAAAGTTTGCAAACTCAGTTTTAATGATTTTATTTTCTTTGTAAGTGAAACTGGATCATTTCTAATATCCTCTATTTTTAGAGCAAACTTCTTAGAGAGCTGAGGTTTTAGTATTACAAACTAATATTTTTCAGTGCTAAAAAAGATTCAAAATTTTCTTTTTTCCTAAAGAGTCTGTGCTCTTGGTTGAAAATTTAAGACACTTATTGAAGACTCTACAGATCTAAAAGAGAGCACCCTGCTGTTGCTGATGCCATCCAGCTCTTCCTGAGCACAATACTTCAAGAGAAGAAAAATATATTTGACTGTCAAATGTTTTAGTCATCTTCACTTTTCAGTATTTTTTCTCTGAGACACTCTAGCCTCCTATTGAAGTGATAATTTTTAGGCTATAATACAGGAATAATGTCAAAAAACAAAGAACAAAACCCTTGTATCTAATATGCATAAATTGTCAACTACCTCTGATCTCCATTTTTCCTTCACAACCAAAATGAAAAGAGAATTATTTTAACAGAGGGTCATTTTAGAAGAAATTTGTTAACTTCATGAATTTGAACCGAAATTGCATTCTTACCTTGAAAAGTATAGCAGAAAAATAGCAGTACTTTGTTCTTAATCTCATCTGTGATGTTGTTATATACCTAAAGCACAACAAATAATAAGGAATATGAATGTACCGATCAATATAAATTATTTAAATCCTTAGGTTTTTAGTCTAATGTAATAATAATACTAACACAATCGAGATGTTATCCCTACTGGAAAACAACTGCCTGTTCTTTAAATAGGTGCTCAGCCATGCCCTGCAAAGAAGCATTTGACCGAAGACATACCTAGACAAAGGGAGCTGTCTACTTATCTCCAAACTTACAGGAGAGACACAGGCAATCTAAGTGCAAAATCCATCTCATACAAAACTAAAAAGATAAAGCAGATTAAGCAATTAACAGCTTGAAGTGCATTTCTTTCCATAAAGGAAGCCTAAGAAAACTAGCACATGGACTTTCACATGCCAGGTGTCTAGCTAAATTTAATGATTCCCACACAGTACCTCATCAGAGTCTTAAACCATCCTGGTAGCAGGGTAGTCCTATAATCAGCAATACTAGAAATCTTTACTTCAATATTAGAATCCTTTAATCTGCATTTTATAGCCTGTCACTAAGTCCCTATGGAAAGAGCAGCTCAAGAGAAAGATGTTTAACAGCCCAAGTCAGGTCGAAACAAAAGAACCACCTGAGGGAGAAGCCTGGAGGACAGCTCCCTCCAAATCCTGACACGATTTGGAATGGACGTACCAGCAGCAAAGGGATAGTATCCAATGCAGCAAATAGGTGCCACAAACACCTGTAAAAGCAGCTAGGGATTTGGTCTCAGCTAACTGGACCAGAGACTGAACCACAGGTCAGAATTAGAAGAGCTGTCATTTATAATCAAGTTAAACTTACTCCTTTTCCTTTTGCGTGCTAGTTCTAAGTGTGGCAATGCCACTTCATCCTGAAATACCCATGCTAACACTTGCAGCCTTGGCTTACAGATATTTTACAGTGCTATTAATATGACCTGCTTCGCAGGTAAGGCCATTTACTTGGATGAATCCGCCCTTTCAGGGTTATAGTGTTTCTAAGGTCATTTAATTCTGTCTTGGATATTTCTAGATTTATATTTTGTAGAATAGGAACAGCTCAGAATTACATTCATAGTGTTTTGCCAACAGTCAAGGAGTACTGGATGGAAATATTTATTGATGGTAGACTTTTGTACAGTAATTCAAATTTCATTTAGTTCTAATTCACCAGAAAACTAGTACTTTAGGCAGTAAATCTGACCTCAAGATACATTAATATTTAATATGTGCAATGACTTCAGAGATGTGATATTTTGGTTGAAAATCAATATGACTGTAAAATCCTTGCACTTACAACTTTTTATCATTTTGTTATCTTTTAATGATCTCTCCATATAATGTACAGCTGCATTTATGATCAAAGAATAGCACTCAAGGAAAGGGAAAAAACAATATGCTCCAAAGGAACAAATTTCTCCCTGAAAGGAAAAATTCTTCTGCTTTTGATGAGTCCTTTTTATAACAACTCGTTATTGGTTTTTAATTAATTTGAAGTTGCCTCATGTCTTGGATGAGTAATTTGTTTAAAATATGGTAGAAATACATATATGGATAAGATACTTACTGAGCTATCTTAGCCACTAAGACTGCTGCATGTAAACATCCCCAAGCTCCAGCCTGAGAAAGAAGTTTCTGACTCATTTCAATTGATCTTCCAACTGCAAAGCAGTCTGTAGCATCTTTCGGAAAACCTAACTCTTGCCAGGTATTAAGAGCATCAGCAATGTTGAGTGTTTCATCAAGGGCTTGACACCAATATTTAAAAGCAGCTCTGTAACATAAAAAATGCCATCATATTGCTGACATTTTCGAAAGTGGAAGATAAGCCCTGCAACATTTTTCCGTTATTGCCTGAGATATAACTAATTCTGATTGGGTCAAAAACTGAAATACAGTTTCTACAGCACAAAAAAAAGATACTCTTCCTGGTCAAGAGACTTATTGGGACTCAAATCCTCAAACAACAGACAACACTTCTTAAAAACACAGATATGAATAATTAACTTGTTTAATGGCAATTAGGTAGCTAAGAAAAATAAACAATGTCTAGGAAAAAGCTCTCTCAAAATATAGCTAATAGTGAGTTAGATGAAAGAAGTTATATGGACTAGAGGACAGCACAAGAACTTACAAGACAGTTGAGGGGTATAGGACTGTCAATCAAAAAAAAAATGAAACAATGATCTTTTTAAATCCAGTAACTGTGTACCTCTTGTTTCCAGCATAAAAGTGAAGATTTCCAAGTTCATGTAGAGCCTGTACCTTGAGGTCTCTCTGGTCATTCATTTCAAGGATTCCTGTTATTTATTTTTAATCAATTAAAAAAACACATTGTTGTATCATTAAACCAGTTACTGAGCCTTGAACAAATTTTGCATGAGTAGACATGAATTCACATGCAATTCAATGCATGGGTATTTTTTTTTAATTTATTGGTCTTGTATATTTTACCGTCAAATGTACCATTTCTTATGTCTACTAACTTTGAAAACAAAAATAAGATATAGATAGATACAGAGATTATATTTTATAGATAAAATAAGATAGATACAGAGATAGATAGATAGATATGGACCTGTTTACCTAATATTTTGTATTTTTATTCTTTCAAATTTCTTCCTGTTCAGAAGATAATCTGGAAAGCAGATCACTGGCCCTGCTAAACATCTCTGCCTGCATACAGCACAGTAGCACTGTCACAGGCTCATTTTTGGAACCCTTGATGCAAATAAAAGCACTTAGAGCATGTGTTGACCTACTACACTTGACCTGTTTAGCCATACAGCAAAAACAGGTAGCAGTGAGGAGCTCTAACTGTATGAGTAAAGCCATACCAGAATGTAAGATGGAAGCCAAGTAACTAGGTCTCATATTCAAATGCACAGAATCTGAAAAGTCTGTTTGCTAGGAAAAAAAACTGTAACGGAGTTAAAATAAATCCACTAAACATTATATTAAATTCTGAATTGGGGATTAATCAGCATAACATCACTGAAGTAATGCTTTTTCATAAAATGAGATAGCTGTAGAGATTATGAACCAAGCAGTGGCTTGGTTAGGATCTAATGCAGATTTCCGCAGTCAAGAGGAAGAAGGTTGTGTATTCCTGCAAAGCAGCCTTCAGACAGTTACAGCTGTCTGACTGAGGAAAATAGCAATGGAATAAACATACATAAACACAGATAGGCAGAATGGTATTACTTCTTAGCTGTAAGCAGAAATTTATGAAAAAAAATTACCTATTGTTTGTTCATAGGAAGAGATAACTACTGAAAGCTGTGACTTTGGCACTGGTCTACTCTCAACCATACCAGAGAAATTATAATTTTCTTGAGAAAGGTCACATGGTGCTGGGAGAAATATCACTTCACCTCCCACGTTAAATTTCAGCTTTCTGCTTGAAGAGCTACGACTGGTGATTGCTCGTTCAGTATTTTCTAGATCAGAAAAGTGATTTGTATGGTCAGTTTGGAAAAGTATTGTACTGTTTCTAGCACACAAATATTTTCACACCACGTTAGTCAAACAAACATACAATTCCTGTGTACCCTATTTTCATTTGTTTTCCTATGCTATAATTTTGTGGGTCTCCTAATTACACTCATTGGACATAATTCATTGGTCAGTGTAACCAAAGAATATGTGCTCTGTTAGTGAAAATAAACTTGGGAAGATCAGCCAGTCAGTCCTCTGACAGAGGTATGGCTGTAGATAGACAGGTGACACAGCAGCATGAAAAAAATTTATCATCCAACTATTAGACAAATCATAGGAAATAAGGATTAGAGGTTGTGCTTATAGAACTTCAAATTTAACTTTATATTCTATATTTTTGTAATTGTCAATAACTAAAACTTGAATTTAGAAAAATCTGTTCCTTTCATTCTTTACTATTTTAACTGCATATACACTTCATAAGGGAGAAACACTTCAATGAACCACTCACCTTGTGTGTGTGCAAGAAATAATGAAAGTAGTTTTCTGCTGTGTCTCAGTGCTCTGCTGTGATATTTAGATTTTTCTAGAGTTTCTCTAAAACATTTCAGTGTATCATTCACATCAAGAGGCACACAAACTAGGGCTTTTGCTTGATTGTCATCTGAAAGGAATTAATAATTAGGGAGAAAAATTTTGTAATAAATAAATAAATATTTTAGTAAATCATCCTGTAAAACATATTTGAACACTTCCACAACTTCAAAACAAGTATATTAAAATTTTCCCCTTTGTTTCCTGATGCTTTATGAATTTAAGCAAATTATTAACAATGAGGAACATTAATTCTATCAATAACAGGGCTGATTCACAATGACTTCTGAGTATATTGCCAGATATCCAACAATAACAATGGAAAACTGGGCCAAGACCACCAAGCTTCTTCATAGGCTGTAGATTATCTGGTACCTGCTTTTCTGTGCTTTCAGACACAGTCTGAATATATTTTGAAAGATCTTGAAAACATTACAATCCATCCAAAATATCAAGAACAATAATTTGAAGACAAAGCTCAGTTTATATTAAAAGAAGCATTGTAGGAGAAATGGAAGAACTATGTTAAGGAGGGGAAACAGAATTTAAAAAAAACAAAACAGTATGAAACAAAGGAAAGACTTTGGGAGAAAAGAGAACACACAATATTGAATTATGCTCTGACCTGCAGAATCATTATTTGTCTCAGGACTGAAAAAGCATCCAGGAAAAACTCCTTCACTGGCAGAACGGGCAACGGGCAGCTGTAATTTGTACCCTATGTAGTTTCTGCAACTCATCTAAAAAGATGGTTTTGTTTCATGATAATTGAATAATATGAAGAAAAATCAATGTTTGGATCTTACAGTTAAATATCTATATACTCAGTCATATGACGAAATAAAAAGAGGACTAATTGAGAAAGACACCAATGGCCCATAACTAGCACTCTTGTCAGTAAGAGGTGAAACAGTCACACTGAAATATTGGATATAAGTGTTTCGAAGTTACTGAATGAAACTTGTCTCTTATTTGGTATTTGCCATAATCATGAGGAACTCCTTGATGTTGTGCAAATATTCCAGCTTTCTTTCTCCAGACGAATGCATGCTTGCACAGAACCTGTCACCGTAAGCATGCCTAAAGGGCATGTTGCCTGGGAAACACAATGGAATGTTGCAGAGGGGGATACAAAATAGCTCTAAGCAAGTAACAACAGCAGTCTAACTGGCAGAGAAGCAAACTTCCAGACTTCTATAAAGGATTAATCCACAACAGAATTTTTATTTTGCTGATGTAGCTACATCACTTCAGAAGCAGAAGGACCAAAAGAACTAGCTCTAGACTCTCTGAATGGCACTGATTTATGAAACATAGCCAAAAACTCCAAATTTCTTACCTGAAAACTATTCTAAAAATTTCTTACTATTAACTAACACTAACAGTCTTCAATCTGTAAGCTGTCTTTCAAAACTGTGATTACTTTTCCACAGCTCAGGTATCAGCATTATGAGGTGCTTTGCCGTGGTGCCCTTTTATAGACAAAGGACTGTGTTCTGAATGGCTGGACTGGAGAGAGTCAGCAGGAAACAGAGAAGACAAAGCACCGCAGCTGCCCTTCTGAGCCAGGAGTGCCTCCAGAGTCCCTGCAAGCCCTGGGCACCCGTGTGCTGTCTCTAGGCCAGGCAGTGGCTCCTGAACCCCATGTTCATGTTCAGAACAAACCTGTTTGGTACTCCAAATCCCACTTCCCCCTCCTCTCCTTCAAGTCCTCTCTTTACATTACTAATACAAACATCCTAAAAATATCCATAGTGAGATTGCGTTCAGCAAAACTTCTTAAAAATAAACCTTACATTAAAAAAACAATGGAAAATCCTAATTTCTAAGAGCTAATTCAATGAAAAATTTCCAAGTGGCACTGTTAGTAAATATACAGAGCCATGGTTTTAATGACAGAAACTTGCTGAGCTGCTTAGGGGTTTTTTTGTTGGTGTTCAAGTTTTTTAAAGTTTTTTACTGGCATTGTCAGTGTTTGGTTTAACTCCTTTATTAACTTTGCTCTTTCGGACCAGTGTTCCAATGCAGAAACAAAGCAATATCCAAATAAATGTTTTAAGGTTAAAAGAGTGGCATCAAGAAATAACGTGGAATTAGACTTAGGCTTATAATATAGAATGGGTATGTTGTGCATGGAAGAAATGTCCTCTGGGTCACCTGCTGCTCTTGGAATCATGTCATACAAGGCTTTTCATGCACTTCAATCAATTATGTTCATTAATTTATTATAATTTACTATTTAGGAACACTATGAGAAAGCATATTAACCTAATCAGTGAAAGTGCTTCTCCATATTTAGTTCACATTAAGAGTCAGTGCCCCAAAAAGAAATCTGTGTTTCACCTTCTGTGCATCATCAGACAGATATTTTGTGAAATGAGATTCATGCCTGTCTGGGCCACTGAACTGCTGCATCCTTTCCAGCAGCTGCCTCTGAGCGTACACCAGCAGCGGACTCACTTGTTCTGTGTACCTCTCACTGGAAAAAAAACAAAGTGTAGTAATTAAGCAATATAAACTACAAACTATAAACTATATCATGTTAGTTTTTAGTTTTTATTAGAGTTGGTATAACTTACTGTGTAAATATGTTAAATTGTATAGCTATGTGAACCAGTGCTTCCCACTTCTTCATTTGATATAACAATTCTATTGTTTTAAGAATCAGATTACATATCCATCTCATGTCAACCACATTCACATCATCCAGGGGAGGCTGGGGATGAAGATTAGAACCACCATTCTCATCCATGATACCTCCTAAACAACTGGGAATGCAAAAGTCTCCTTCAGGATCCACAATCTATAGTGAAAAAACATTATTATACTTGTTATTCTCAAATGTGTTTTGAGGACAAATCAATTACAAAGATAAGAAAGTACTGTAATCATCTAAAAAACTTGTTACAGAGAGTAACTTGGAGACACCAGAATATAATTCAAGAATGAGAAAACTATCTCTCTAGTGAAAATGTGATAATAAAGAGCTGTCTTAATAAAAATAATTTTTACCTCAAGAGAACTGCTTGCTTGTAGGTCAATTATCATATCAATGATCGTGTCTGATGCAAAATAAAATGGCAACCAGATGGTGTTCCTAAGAAAACCCCAGGTAATGGGAAATTCATCCATATGGGAATGCGACTGGTTAGCAACCAATTGTAATTCTTGAGTGTAATTCCAAAGTTCTCGACAAGCATTTTGAAGCAATGTCCAGTGGCTACCACGGTGGGCAAGAACCTGAGTACACCGTTAAAAATATAATTATGCCTTGGAAATGCAGAAATTAATAGCTTCATTCTTTTATTGCAAAACTTAGGCATAAGCAATTTTTCAGAATTATGGTCTAGGCATTACAGAACCTTAATTTTTACCTTTTCTTAGAAGCACTAATTTATAATTGAATTTAATTATTGGTTTTGGTGTGAGAATAAGAAATAAAAAGGAACTCACACCACCTATATGTGTGTTTTTTCTTGGGTTTAGAAGGATTTATGGGAAGAGTACTTAGTCTACATTTCCTTTCAATCACTGGTTCTCCCATTTCTAGTGTGACATTCACTAAGACCTGTAAGGGGAAAGGTAAGTCTGCAAGTATTTTCAGAAAAATCTAACAAACATGAGTAGGAAATTTACAAAGATGAAATGAAAAATAGAACAATTACAAAAATTATTGTATATTTGATAGAAATATATATTATGAGAGGTGCTGGTTTTCCAGAAGATGAGAAAACATTGCTTTTAACCAGTGAAATTTTTTTGAAGTTTCTGAAGTGTGGGGTCTTTTCATGTAGAAAGTAGGAAGTATTGCAACACAATGCTTAGTAATAAATAGTTTAATAAGAAACCAACCACATCTTACCACTGCTCTTTTCAAATGCAAGAAGATGCTTGTAAAATGCTTCAGTAAAAGTGTAATTGATGGAAACTGGTCCTGTTCTTCAGGGGTTTGAGAGATGGATACTTTTGTATCCTTTGCTGTTCCACTTCGAGGAGTTTGACTCTGTTTAATTCTGTTCTTAGGAGATTTATCTGTAACTGAAAACAAAAAGTTCACTCGTTAAAACTCGGTTGAAGTTCTCAAAAAAGAGGAAAAAACCAGCTAGGACTTTCCAATGCAGCTAAATATTTAAATGTTAGGAAATGCCAATGTTAAGGTTATCATGTTTGTAAGGTTATGATATTTAAAAGATAAGATGCTTTTACTTAGGAATTGGGAGAAACGGGGACGAAAACAAATTTCAGCAAAATAATAATGGGTACCAAATAGTTTTCAGCTTCAAAGCCAAAACACAATCCTCACTTTAGTTCTAGGAAGAAATCACCATGGCAAGAAATCTCTTGGCAAGCTTGCAAGAATCTTTCTTAAACAGAAGCCTCCTAAAAGGAGATGTTAGGAAGATAGGTGGATTTCTGACAAATTTTGTGGTATGTGCAGAATTGCTTCATTATTTCATTCACTATCAAATATACCCCAAGGGGAAATGCAAAGGTTCATGGTAGTGGGATACGGTAATATCTGAACTATAGGTCTCAGGCAGAAGCTAATTCCAAGCTATATAGTGATGTGGAGAACTAATGATGGAGATCAAGACAGATGGAAATCAAGAGAAAGAAAAAGTTAAGTTGAAACTAATTTCAGTTGTGCACCAATAAAAGTGCTTACAGGTTTGGTTTTCGGTCATTTCTGACTTTTCAAGGAGAGAAGGAGTTGGTTTTGTTATGTTATCCTCTACAGCTTCTCTTGCCAGTACAGTGCCAGAATTGTTTAATGAGAATATCTCAGGATCCAAAATATTGTAACTGCAGAATGGGAGAAAGAGAAGAAAACACAAAGGCCCCCCACATACAATATCAAAAAGAATTTTGATATACAAAACACAAAATTCAGTTTCTCAGACACAATTACTTTCCAGCAGCTTTAGGAATCAGAAATAATGAATTATAGTAAAAGGTTATAAGGAACCAAAAAATAACACAGAACAGTACATTTCAAAGCTTTCATCTCACCAATCAAGTGAGCTACCAAAACTGTACCTGATGTCCACAGGATGGAAAGCAAAACTTGTTACAAAGAAACAAGTAATTTGTATTTGAAAGCTGAACTGTTCATATGACAAACTGTTCACATGAATATATTGTAACTCAGATCTGTCTGCATTAACATCAATAACACAATAATCTCTGTTAGTAGCAATCACTGATAGTGCAGTAAGATGTACCTGTCCAGATGCTGTGAACCACTAATTCCAGTATTACATAGCTCTTCCAGGTGCTTTTTAAATAAATGGTAGTGTGCAACTGCCAGATAGATATTCATCTGAGACTTCCAGGGCATCTCTTCAAGACACATGTGACAAAACTGACTTCGGGTTACGTATTTACGCAGCAGCATCACTAAGGTTTGATGAGCTAATTTTTTCAACTTATCCTTGACTTTCCTAAACCAAAACATATGAAGTAGCAAAAAATGAAACTGTTTTCTTGAAGCTTTATAAAAGAAAGTCCTGGTAAAGATACATAGAAGTATCCTGGTGCATTATCCACAGGTTTATATGCATAAGCAGATAAGCTTATGACATATTTCTAATTAAAGGCTTTGGCTTTAGTCAAGAAAAGCAATTGTGCCTTCCCTCTTGAAGTGCACGTAAGACACAATAAATCCTATTTTATATTTTACCAACTTCCATAAGATATTTGTCGTAGTACTTTAAAAAGTTTAGGTCTCCAAATTTATTTGAAATTATTTGTACCTGAATCATACAGATTATTACAGCAAACACAATGTGCTTCAAACAGTCAGTTCAGGACGGTCTACTATTATACTATAAATCTGGATAATTATTTTTATTGCTTTGCTTTGGTAGTTAATAATCTCCAATATGAAGAGAACATAGTATTTCAAATCTGGATGCCTGCCTTTAATTTCCAGCCAAAGCTTTTTTAAGTTTCTCTGACAGACGAAAAAATTCTGTATTACCTCACAAATATACAACACTATGTTCAAACCAAATCTCATTTTTTCTTTTAATTAACTTTAAACTGATCCCTTTATTAATCTAAATCATTTTTTCTGCCTGTTTTCCACCTTTAAAATGTGGGCAGAAGAGTATACCACATACAGTTTTGATTATATTATATAGCATTACTATTATGTAAGATACTAAAGAGTGCTGAAAAATACCCAAGATAGGTTTAACATCCTCTCTTCTGCTGAAAGCCATGAAAGCCATTTTAAGTAAGGTAGGGTTTTTTCTGTCAAGGAGGAATAATAACATTTTTGGATGGTTTAGGTGAATATTTAGAAGATCATATGGAAACTTTTCTAGGTTATTTAAAACACTTCCAGAATCACTTACGTAATTGCTAATACGCAAATATTTATAATTCCGTACTTGCTAATAGCTGTAAGCTTAAGTGACCTAAGGACCAAGTTACAAATACTACACACATTCTTTTAGGTTAGAAGGTAATGTTATTGGCAAGTTAACCAAATATAAACAAATATCTGCAAAAAGAAGAGGTGAATGGATATCTAATGGTTGTTTAATCAAACAACAGTTTTCTGGAAGCTACAAAACAGTCCAAAAAGACTAGCACAAGGACCACAAAAATAATTCTGAAACTACCTGAATATCAGGAAACAATAAATACTTTTAATTAGCTTTGTAACAGGTAAACTCTCCAACGCAGTTTAAAAGGAATTATAATATATTAACAGAGCTTTTCCACCTTGAAGAATCAACACACTCAAGCTAACACAACGGAAACTCAATCTTTGATTATTAATACAAAGACTTGAAACCTTTAACAGCTATTTTCTTAAACAGAAATGCAACAGACTCTGTTTCCCTGAGTGGAAACCAGTTTTATACTAAACTAAATCAGAAAAATGAGAGGACTGCATAAATTAATCTCTTTGATATAAAACAAAAATTAAAATACACACTTAATTGTAAACTAAATTTCAGTCAAAATATTTTTGCCTGTACATGAGCCTGAAAACTGTAGTCATTTACCCTTGTTTTTCTGGAGAACTCATTACATCTCGATTTTTCATTAAATACTCTCTAAGAGGTCCTTTTTTAGGTCCTTTTTTTTTTTTCTTCAAAGGTGATGCCACTGGTTTCTTTGAAGGTGAGGTATCCTTTCCCTTTAAGAAAAATCTTGCATGAAAATCTTAAATATACTTCAAATACTTATTTATACCTACATTACCAATTACTTGACGTATAGAGCAGTTTGGCTTACATAGGAACAGAACATAAAAAAAAATAGTAATTCTGGAACTGGTTTTCAAAATAAGACTGCAAAAGAAATACTTAAAAATTCCAGAAAACTTCACAATTTTTCTGGAAAGTACATGTCAAGTGCCTGACACAAAGAAGCCAGACAGGTCCCTAAATAGTTTCTTTCATATACTAATGTTTTCATTATAGAAATAATGACTGTTCCTTTCCTATTATTATAAATAGTAAAACTTTGCAATGCAAAAACTGAGACAGAAAAACCTTTTTCCTAATCTATCTCAGATGCTAGCAGTATCACACATTACTAGAGGATTATGAGGGAGAAAACTCTTCCTCCAAAAAATACAAATCCATTAAGATTATTTGTATCTTCTAATAAAAGTAAAAATTTAGTTTAAATTAATCCTGAACAAAAAGCCTTTATTGTGCAATTAGAATATCTGCTCAAGGAGTTAACCATGAAAAATTATTCATGAAAAAGTGTAAGTACATATTGTACACCATATTATTTTAAAGGGAGTGAGGAAAAGCAAGTTTCTCCTGATTTTGGAATACCTTATTCTGACTCATCTCAAATTCTCACAATTGTCCGTCTTACAGACAAATCCCATGACAACTTTTCTTCCTGGTTTTAGGAGTGCAGAGGTCAGCTGAGGGCCAGAGTTTGTATCCCAAACTTTAGCAGCTGTGGATGTCTCTAGCTGAGGTTTTTATGAGACAATTTCTAAAATTTTTTTTCTTATGGTATTGCTGCTCAGTAAAAACACACAACTCCTTAAAAATAAAACTCACTTTCTGAACTCCTGCAGCTCGTGTGCCTTCTCGCTGAGTGAAAGATCTTGCTTGTGTTGCAATTCCATCAGTACCAAGGAAGTCTCCATTTCTCCTGACAAAAAATACCATCACCATCATCATAATCATAATCATCATGTTAAACTCCTTTCATAGTAAAAGGTTATCTCTGGGATCATATAAGGCAATTCCTATTTCATTTGCAGTTTTAAAACTACAAAATCTTTTGAAAATTCAAAATATTTTCTTCACTCTCTTCAGAAAACAGGAAATGCTAACTTTCAAGGTTTATTATAGAAATCTGAATTTATAAGTAACAAGTATATCACCTTCCTAATGTCAAGTACAACAAAACAGTTTGCTTCATTACCCAAATTATACTACAGAATTCTGCAAAGAATTTCTTCATGTCCTATTGTTTTGGTCTCTTGTAACCACAATTCCTGTTCCCTAAAATATATATCTCATTTTCACTGATTATTTCCCTTTCACATTTTAGAAATACTGGTGTGCTTTTTTAAAAACAGGACCCTTTTAAGTAAGTGTCTACAATTTAGCTCCATTTATCTTTTCCCCATAGAATTTTTCTGACAGTATAGTAGGCCCTGATCAGTTTGGTTTTGATTTAACCCAGTATACCTTCCCAAGGTATGCCACCGCCTCATAATAATAGGGCAAATTACTACAATATTATGTCTCCAGGTATAGTCAGGTCAACAATACAGTATTTACTGTAGCTATATAATCCTCTGTGTTCATGGAACTTCTGCAGACTAGAGGTCATGGAAATTACTCCTGATGGGTGAAACTTACAGTTTCTTTTTAAGCTTTACCAGGTGACACTTACAGTTTCTTTTGTAACTGTGACTCTCATCAGCCTAAGTAGTAGTTTTTCACTACCACTATTATAGAGATCTACCTTTTCAAGTAAACTTCCACACTGTCTGCCCACTCCAGAACACATTGAAACTTCTCTTCATTCAGGACTTTGTGCAAAAGTTGAACAAAGAACTCAAGGAAACGTGACTGCCCTCTGAATTTAAGCACTGCAATAAAGTAACAAATAACACAGGTGTTCATGCTGTAACACAATTCTGAATTCAGCTACAATTGCAGCTGTGTATGTCTCAAAGAGCTGATGTATGTCATGTTGCATACTCATAGTGACACGAAAGTCAGGGATACACAATGGCAGTTGCTCAATGCTTCTTGTGATTGGGCATCCAGAATCACAACTTCACTCTATTTAATACACTCCTAGAATTAAAAACATTCTAGAGACAGAGATTTCTGTGAATTCCTCTTCCAATAAAATAATTTAACGTGGAAATGGGGTATCTCAATTTAAAAAGAACATTCCATACAAACAGAAACTTCAAAAACTTCGCACATTTTTTTTAAATCACTTGTTTCTAAGCTTATTAGAAAAGAAACATTATTCAATTTAAAATATTAATATTTCATGTACTTAGCACCAACACCCCAAATAACTGGTTGCATTAACTTCTAAATGTGTTTCTACTGAGAACTTTTTATAAGCTATGTTTCACTTGATTTTGTATATTTGAGAACCAAATGAAAATAACATTTCCAAGAGCTTATTCCAAGCAAGAATGAAATTGCTTTACTGGCGACTTTCTGAAGTAAAGAAGCCTTTACAATTAATATAAACACCAATTATCCCTACCTTCTCGATAAGCACGCTCTGATGTCCAACATGAAATTACAGGGTAGAGGAACAAAGGAGATTCCTGTCCTGTAAGCTGTGTTCCAGGACCTACATCAATAACAAAATGAAATCCATTATGAAAAGCAGTGAGAATATACAATAGAAATTCCACCTGAAACTGTAACTGACAGTTTAAAAAATCCTTCTCTAGCACAGAGTTTGCTTTTAAATCTCTCACTGTCATCCAGAGAGAAATTCAAACGCTTGCTCTTTTCTTCTAATGTAAGTAGCTGTACAACTTAAATAAGAGCTTACAGGTGTGACTGATGAACTTCCAGCTACTAGACTAATAAGGAGATGTCTGGAGTTCATCAGAGGTCTAACAAAGGTCCATGCAAATCATATGTGGAGGAGAATCTGCAGAAAGGGCATGTCAAAAAATTTATTTAAGTCTATACAGCAAGAACTGATCACATGATACTGCTGTTGACTAATGCTTGCATTCATGACCTGCACATGGATAATGTAAGTAGGTAGAGGATTTTTTTTCCTAACCTAAATATTTACATAAACATATGTATAGAAATGCATTTCTATTCTATAAATACTATATTCTATATAGATACAGGTGTAAATAATATATGGAATACACAGATAGAAATCGAATAGAGAATATGTAGGACAATAACTTGGATTCAAGCTTCCAGCAGATAAACAAAAGTGCATTACCAGCTGATGAGCACCAAAACAATGTTACATGTGCTACTTGTTATTTTTCCTTAATAAAGAAACACAACCTACAAATTTTGTGCTTAGACAAGTCCTGTGGTTGAAAAACATCAATGCAGCAAATCCCTGAAAAAAGCGAGATTAAAAATGCACTCTGGAACCAGTTGTAATAGTGGATCAATAGCCACAACCTCCAGTGAGAGCAGTCAGTTTAGGTCTGTTGAATGTAAATAATGTCCAATTAAATAGAACGCAGGAAAAGCAGACTTTTTAAACTTTTCTTTTTATGACACCCTTTCTTAGTGCTCTCTCCCATTTGACAAGTTCAAACATACGTTGCTCCAAACAAGCATTTTCACAAAGAAAAATATGTCCCAAAAATTTTTAAAGGAGGAAAGATTTGAAATTTTGGAATTTAAATTGTACTGTGTGATAAACACTTGGTTTTTCTCTTCTTTGAAAGAAGCAGATTCAGCTCTTTTCCATTTTTCTAGTAGACTATCATCAATGGAATGCTAAGTGTTGATCCAATTATAAGGATTTCTTATGACAAGGCTTTTCCAAAACATTTTTAACAGCATGCACTACAGGTGTGCACATTGCCCTAAACCATTCACACATTCGTAAGGACAGATGCAAGGCCTTTGCATGGCCTCACCAAAAGGCTTCTTCTCAATTTGTATCCTGAAACTTATTGACAAATAGGCTATTTCAACAGATCAGACTTTAACAACCAATTATTTGCCAGCTACTGAAAATGTGGGGTTTTTCTAACTGATCAATCCATTAATTTAACTTTTTATTGAGTAATCAATGTGATTTTCAATTAACTTACAGAATTCTTTCATCATGTAACTTGTTCTGCAGGAATGCAGCTATCAATGTGAGCAAAAATGAAGGATTAATGCACAGAATAATGGATTTTTTCCATCACCCCTTACCCTGTTTTTGACAAGAATGCTTTCTCTTCTGAACAAATGCATATACAGAGATGATGGATGATAACTAGAACATGAGTGGTGTGGTCTTGCAGCAAAGGCCAGTTGCATAGTGGGCTATACTAGAAACAGCATGGCCAGCAGGTGAGGGGACATGACCATTCCCCTCTATTCAGCACTCGTGAGACCACATCTAAATTACTGTGTTTGGGTTTGGACACTGTAGTACATGACACTGACATAGTGGGGTAAGTCGAGTGAAGGCCAGCCGAGCTGATAAGGAGCTATAGTGCATGACCAAGCAAGAAGAGGCTGAGGGAACTGTGTTTACTCAGTCTTGGGAAGAGAAGGCTAAGAGGAATCTACACCTATCTAATAGGAGGAATATGGAATGTGGAGACAAACTGTCCTCACTGATAGCACAACAGGCAATAGAAACAAGCCAGCAATCAGAAAATTCCAAACACATACAAAGAAAACCTCTCTAACCATAAGGGTGGTCAGCTATTGGAACAGGTTGCCCATAAAAGTTGCAAAATCTCTTTCTTCAGAAAGATCCAAAGCTTGACCGGACAAGCCTTTAATTGTACCTGTTTTTAATAAGGGGGGTGGAATAAATATCTTCCAGAAATGCCTTCCAAACTATACTATTCTATAATTCTATCCAGGCTCCAAGGAATATAAGATGCCATGTAAATATAATGGGAAAAATTCAGTAGTGTCTCTGAGTTTAAGTTCTAACCAAATTTCCTTTATAATTCCTACTTTTTAATTCACCTAACTGTGGCAGAATTATTAGCCAGAAAATTCTTTTGCTTGATCCAGACTCTTAGCTATTTTAAAATTCATATATTCATTCCTGAGTTAAAAGGCAGTTAAATACTAGTATGCATGCAATTCCTTCACAAAAAGGACAATTTCTGTTAACTTTCTTCAGGGAGAGTTTTCTCCACTAGAATTTTCTGCAGTGGTCACTACTACTAGCATTGGCAGAGTATTAAGACAAGCTATAAATGGACAATGGTCTTTGCCACTGCATTTTCTGATTTAAGAAGATAAAGCAAGCCTAAATAACACAGAATCCAATTTACACAGACTGGGAGAACATATATATTTCCAGAATTGTACACAAATGAATATTCCTCTGAAAGAAGAAATGAGCTTTCCAGTGGAAATTACAAAAAATATGAATACACACATCACTACCAGGTGATCACTACCAAAGTCATTATTGCTTTGGTTGATTCATCATGGAAGATATAAGAAATAAAAGCACTTCTTCAGTAAATGTTTTTTAGAAATAAACCATAGAAAACTCCATAGAAGATGGTAAGAATTTTTTCAACAGTACACCTACCTGGTTCTGTCAGTTTGAGGAGACTTGTTTCAAGAGTACTCAGATTTTCTGTTGCTTTTGCCACTGCAGCTAAATGGGATGCCCTCGAGGAACGGTTCTGAAATATTGAGTACTTTGTTATGAAAGCTTAGCTTTAACTTAACTAAAACCAGCATGTCAATATTGGAATTTAGCTTAGATCCCAAGTCTTCTAAATCTGTATCTTATCATTTCATCAATATTGTACTACTTTTATTTTCTGATAAAATAGAAACTGTGTTCCCAGTTTTTTTAGCACAGCATATTTTGTCAAGCATGGGGACCCCCATCTCTGGAGGTGTTCAAGACCAGGCTGGATAGGGTGCTGAGCAACCTGGTCTAGTGGAAGGTGTCCCTGCCCAAAGCTGGAGGTTGGAGCTAGATGATCTTTAAGGTTCCTTCCAGCCCAAACTACTCTATGATTCTAGAACAAAAAAAATTAATAAATCTAGTCTTCAAAATAATAGCATACAGGATTTAGAGAAAAGAAAAAGTAAAATTCAGAGGAACTTCTTTTACCTCCTTGTCAGTGTGTGTTTCTTTAGTTTTCACATCTCGTGACAGGCCGAGTGAAACTGTTGGTGAGATCAACAATTTTTTCCCATAGTTAATGATAATTACTGCAAGTTCATACTCTTTCCATGAATGTAGTACCTATTAAAGAATCATCTGTTATATATTTTTTGGTTTACATAATACGTAATATTTCATTACTGTCTACTTACAATTGTCAGAATGAATGAATATTATAAATAGAAATTAATTACTCAATATGCAGGTTTCTTTTAATAAAAAACCGCAGGACTTTAACATGTAAATAATTGGAATTGCAGATATGTTATCTATGTCTTCTACTTCTGCTTAGCCTGTCCCTCAGAGAATAGAAAGATTTACCCAGAAGTATCTATTGCTGTGATTGACACTCTCCCTGTTCTCAGGCAGTACTGCTATCAAAGAACATAAAGGGTAACTAAATGATCCTCATTTACGTCTCTGGTATCAAGTGCACATTTTAAAATCCCATCTGTATTAGTGAAAGGAGTGGTGAAATTTATTTATAAGTTATGAAATTTATAAATTAACAGTGTAGCAAATGTTTCTGGATGGCTTTATCATCTTTAGATAAAGCTCTAAAGGCCCAAGTGCTTCTATTATGTGCAAGCTAACTTCACATTAGGATCTTTGCCTTTGTGATCCTAAATGTATAAATTACCTTAGGATAAATACAGTACATGACCTGACAGTAAGTCAAAAGAAAAACATATACCATGCTTTAATGAGAAGCATTTGCAATTCACTCATTCTCTTTGCTATTCTGTATGCTACCCTGTTGAAATGCTATCTCTAAGGAAAAAAAATCAGCAATATAAGTGGTAGTCATTTAGCTGAGGAATCCAACAACAAGAAAATACTTAATCAAGGTTTCAAGGTTTCTAGTAGGTTTTATTGGCCCTGACAGCATTCAGCTGGGACCTATGCATGTGGGGCCAGGAGCTCCTTCTCAGGTCAAGTCCAAGCCCACACTCCCTGCTGGTTTTTATATGGCAGGAATGCTAGTCTCCAGCTTGGTCCCAAGCCATGCCTGGGTGTGGCAATGGTTACACTACACTTGGCACCTGGCCCATGGACCAACTTCTGAGCTTGACCTCAGACTGTTCCTGTCATGATGGACCAGCCTGCTGGGTTCTGTCTGACCCTAGCCACCTCACCAGGCCTTATCCTGACCTGTGGACTGACTTCCCAGCTTCAAATCTGACCTGCCTCATCACCAAAAACTTACCTGATAATCTGGATGCCTGGCTGAACCTCACTGCCAGGTGCTGCTCTGCCAGCCATGGCATTGCCCTTGACTCCTGGCCTCATAGCCATGCTGGGCCTTGCAGAGCATTTTTAGGGTTATTTGATACTGATCTGCTCTTGTGAGGTGAGCATGGAGATTGAGCTCCTATAGAGACCAAGCTGAGGAATCACCAGCACGGGGGAATCCTTCCAATCATTAGCCCCAGATCAGCTTCCAAATGAGCTCTTAGTTGAGGTGTACTCAAAGCTAGAGGAAAGCTGACTCTTTCAGTATCACACATTTATGATACTGAATAATTTAAGTGCAGCATGTCTCTAAACTCGAGGAAAAAAATCCAGTACCATGTTTCTCCTTATCTCACTAAATAGATTGAGTATCTGAATCATAAATGTCATCTACAGATATATATTATGGTTGAAAGCCAAGGTGTTTTATTTCTGCTAACATGCAAGATTACCTCCTTTAAAGTCTCTTCTTAGTCTTCTTAGTCTTAATTAGCAACAAAACCAGATATGTTAATCTGATTAAAACTACAAATTTGGCTTATTTGCAATAAATAAACTCTTAAACTTATATATTATGTGTACATCTTATTGAAAATAGTACTACCTTAAATGTAAAAATACACACAGTGATATAAAATATGTATCTAATGACACGGACTAATAGTGATAGACTACTTTCTGAATAAATAAATATTAAAAAGTCAAAATGTCATTGTTACATAAAATGCACTGATTCAAAGATACTAATAAATATTTGTATGCCTTTACTATTTAAGATTGCTGGTTCTCTAAGATACCATTCTGAAGGCCAGCTTACTAAATGTCTTTTTTTTTCTCTAAATGACAAGAGCTATATCTCAAATTAGGCTGTAAGCACAACAATACACACCATACCTTTGCTGTATGATATGAAATGCAAGCTATCATATGCTGAATACTCTCATAACATCCTTCCTGTCTCTTTTGCAAAGTAGCATTTGGAATTTCTTGGAGGACAGCCAAGCATTTAATGAGGATCTGTAAATACAAGGGTTAAAACAAGGTTTGGAGTCTGGAGCATACTTACAAGCTTGTACCTCTGTACAGCCTATTGTATTTGATGGTGAACTTCAAAAATACTTTGAAATCTAATGAATAGGATGAAACTTTAGCTCTACTAATGCCAATAATAAAATTTCCATTTCATTTAACAGTGTCAAGATTTCAACCACAGCCCTTTGAAAGAAATGACATGTTCACATAAAATCCCAGATACTAAATTATAGATACATGATGGATATTTTTGCTGATTTAACTAACATGAAATCCAAGAATGTTTAATTCAGCAAGATTACATAATCCTACTGGAGGACTGCTAAAAATATATTGAGATGATCAGAATTTCAAATGAAAGAAAAATATTTCCAGTATGCTGTAAAAATAAAAGTCTTCTTCCCCCCATTTTGTCTATCAGACATGAAAAGAACAGGTGGCTTAATTATTTCTCACTTTAATTAAGAAATCTGAAATAGGAGCCATTTCCAGTGGCCAGTTGTCCCTGTAGTAGGTCAGCACAGCCAATAACATCTTAAGCAAGAAGCTATCCTTGTATTTAAATAGATTATTGTTTTCAGTCTGTGCCTCACCTGCAGTGCAGTCACCTCATCCTTTCTCACAGTGTGAATACACTCTTACTGCTGCTACCTAAAAAGGCTACCTAATTACAGGGGGAAAATTTGCATGTTTCTACTGTATCCTTGCTGAAACTAAAAAACACATCTGCTGCTTCATAAATGGCAGGGAAGGATTCGGATACTCTGTTTTCAAAGAGAAGGTGCTTGCTTCTGGAAAGGAGCACATGCCTGAAAACTAAAGACTGCATTATCAAAACACTGAATAGCTTTCTTCTCTTTAAGAAGAAAACAAAACTGGATATGAAGAAAACATTCCAAATTAAAAAAAAAAAAAAACAACAACACAAAAACACAGGAAAATGCTGCTTTTCTTTCCTCAAAATTGCCATCTGCAAATAACATTCGTGTAGAAGTTGTGTTGTAGATTCTGCTACAGTTTAAAATACCAACAATCACCCTGAAGAAACAATCGATATGGCAGTTACTTCACCATATCTGAGAGGAGAATGTGTGCAGCTTACACTGAACATATATGCACCAGGGACACATAAAACTATAAAAGGTTTTTCTTTCGTCAACTCTTACGAAGTTGAAGCCTAGATATTTAGCTCTCCAACTGTACTATCATAAGTTTAATTTGAATCACCATAATTGCAGGACTTGACAGCTGCTTTGTCTTAAAATGCTCTCACCTGAACTACTGGCACTAAAAAAATCTTGTGATAAATCAGTGGGGCAAGGAGGCCATAACATTGTACAACAGACTGCAGGCTGTAACTTGCATCGTTCAACCAGTTGCTAAGTTCAATTGCCACAGCCATTCTTTCACATTCTGCTAATCTAGCAACCTGTAAAAGAAAAACACATTTTGATTTAAATATGCATTCTGTTGTTTCAAATCATTTGAGAGTGGAAGAAGATAAATGTTATTGCAGTTTAAAAAGCAGGATAAGCAGCAAGTAAGACAAAAGCTTAAAAATGAATTTACATTGACACCTGTTAGAAGTATATTAAAAAACACATTATTCCTGATTCTAGAGGAAACAATTGCTCTTGATCTAATTGTGCCCTCTGAGTTTGCCCACATAATTCACAAATTGAGTCTGATTAATAGCCTCAAACTATGTGGAGTGGAAATTTTATATGCTAGCCTCTCAGAGTAGGTAAGGGAAAGATAATTCCTTCCTTTCCCTTCAAGTTATCTGCTGCAGTCCTGGCAAGTGTGAGTTGATCCAGTAAAGTCACTGAGTAATCAACTGCTCACATTTTTTACAAGTACTTCAGCAAAGAAAGAAATAGAAAAGGCATGTAATAATACCAGAGGCAAAGCTTGACTATCCAAATAAAAAAGGGGCTTTCTTGTCATTAACATGCCATTATACTACAAAATGTAGTATATTACAGTATATACTATATAGTATAGATAAAGCATTAGTATATTAAGACCATGTAGTCTTAGATAAAGTATTAGGATATTAAAACCATGAAACCTTGTTAGAATTCAAATCTTAATTAAAGTATTTCTATTTAATAGCATAAATATTTAAAATTAAAAATTCGAGGTACATCTTAGTAGGACAAAAATAACAATTATTATACGTCTTCCTTAAATTATAGTCTACCACCACTGAAGTTAAGAAAAACCCTTCCTCAGCAGGAATCAGTGTGCTTTGGATTAGGCAATAACTAATTCAGGAACCATCATTCCAGCAGGATGTAAACAATCAACCGCTTCTAAAATACTTCAGAAAGAAAGACCATGTAACCCACAGAAAGTGGAGAATTCTGTAAATAGGATTAGTTGATTGCAACATCTATCTTGCAATAATGAAATAAAGCTGATGAAAAAGTAAAATCAAATCCAGTATATTATTTTAAACCGCACATACTTGCTCCTTATAAAATATCTCATTGGAACAGATGGAATCACAGAAGAGTGCTCCTTCCATGACATTAATGTCAGAGACAGCAAATATATTCCTCAAAAAGAGGTGCAAGATAATAGGAGAAGTCTGAGATACAGCTTCAAAACATAACCTACAAAATACAAAAGCAGAAGAACGGTAAAAGCATGTTAATTATTATTCAGATCTTGCATGCCTGAAACTGCATTATAGTCAAATGAAGTCTTTAGTTTTTAAATTACGGACAAAAAGGATTACTATAGCTTCTTCTGGAAATAGGATTTATATATAAAATTGAAAAAATTGCTTAAAATTTCTAAATTAAAAACTTAATAAATAGAAGTAAGGCTTCTTTTGAAACTGCTGTCCACATTCTACTAATCGAAGAAAACTTTTCCTTGTTTGTATCATCTAATCCAGTGAAACTAATTTTGAACTCTTTGAAAACTTCAGATGCTACACCTTATTTATTTTCACTGTCTCCTTTTACACATTGTTCTTCTGTATTCTGACAATGATACATGCAATTGTGAAATCCATTACTAAGTATTACTAACAGACTCCTTTTCAACACTTATGTCTTGTATTACAAGTCTCAAAAGAATCTCTTTTCTTTTGCCTGCTTTTCAGTCAAGATGTTTTTTGGTTGTTGTTTTTTTCCTCCCTGGGGACAGAGGGGCATTTGTACTTGCTGTATTTTTAAAATATTTTTGTTATAGAAAATATTCTATGATTTTGAAGTACAAGAAATAAATTCCTTCTTCTCCTTGATTGTATTTCCTGAAAGAGACTGAAACTCGAGAAGGAAGATCAAATAGACACATTCACACACTTGACACTACCAAGATACCACCACCAGGGCTTCTGGCTGGAAACACAGGTTTTCTTTCCTTCAGGCTCCCTCTGCTGTCCCTTTAGCGAGTACAGTTTCTTACCTACTAGTCAGTAAAACTCCAACTGCCTGATACCGCAGCTGTGAGAATCTTACATGTTAATTGTTAAAAAAAAAAAAAGAAATAACTTGGCCATAACTGTCAGAAAAGCAAAATCACAAAACTGCTTTGCACAGCTACTTAAAATTTTCTGTCTTCAACCGATTTATCTGAAAATAGACTCATTACAATGTTATCTCTAGAGCTGGATGTGTTCAAAAAAGAATTGAAAAAACAAATGCAAAAAGCAGCACAATGACTACTCCTGCTTTGTTGCCTAGGCCAGGGATACTCATGAAAGAGGATGTGTAGTGATTATCTGCTGGCATCAATGCAGTCCACAGGTTGTGTGTAAATCCCAAGTGCTGCTATGGCTATGGCATGTAACATCAAGACCCTTGGTGTATTTCTATGCCTAGTATCAGACACATGGTGGCACTTGAAGGGCAGACAGTGAAGTTGATTATTTGTATTCAGTTATACTGGATGTTAACTCATTATCAAGTCATAAATCATACCTGATTTACATTTAAAACTAGTTTTCTTACAATATTTCATGTCTATTATTTCATAAAAATTTATTTTATCTGGGAATAAATTCAGTTTTGATGTATTTCCGAATCTGGATCTATTGAATTTCAGTAAATGTAACCACAAAATTTCTAGCTGGGCTATGAAAAACTTATATAACGTTATGGTTGAACATTTGACATTTTTTCATAAAATAATTAATTTTAAATATCTCTAAAGCCCTTTAGAATATGCAAAGATTGTTGGCACATTATATAGCCACCCCAAAACAAAATTAGCAAGCATTTACCTATTTCGGTTGGTGTTCTTGACAAAATTTTCAGTTTCTGAGATCTATTGTTCCCTTAATTGGGAATTCATTTTGCATATGAGAATGCATCACACAAAACTAGTACCCACTTTAGAAACATTTCCCAATTATCTTAAGAAAAACAGCCATTATAAAGAACTAGGTGTGTAAATGTTAGCAGTTCCATAAATAACAAAAATCCTCTGCTAATTATAAACCCCTATATTTTTATAACACATTTCACAACACTTTTTTCAGAACGTTTTTTATATCACAATCCTGAACAAAATTCCACAACTTGGAACTCTTCTAAATGAAATGTGCACATCTATAATTAGAAAATAGTTACAGATAATTAATTATAATTTTAGTTTTGTTTCACCAATTACCTTTTCTCAGATATAGTGAAATTACTGCTTGCAGAAATAACAGCTTCGTTGGGAGGCAGTGGAGAAGAATTTGAAACAAAGTAATCCCACACTGGTGAAAATGCTGCTCTGGTCAATCTAAAGTTGCCAGTCTGATAGGCCACCTACAAAACAAACAGCGAGTTGACATGTTCATCAAATAACCAAGCCAGATATAATTATAGGATAAAGAAGGTTTCAAAACTCCCCACAACATGTCGACTTACAGTTTCTCTAAGAATAATCTGACTTATTTGAATAAAATACATTCTACTAATATTAGTGTGGTTAAGATTTAGCATCAGAGAAAGTACAAGAGTTCCTTGACTGTTGACCAATGCTCTAACAGCCCTGGGTGGAATACTTTACAGGCATTGTGCTGCAGTTTCTGAAGGCATATAAATTCCTTTAGGTTCATTTTACTTTTGCTAATACTACAGAATGCCCTCCTGCTCTGAATAATGGGATGTAAACTAAGCCAAATAAGTAGGCATAAACTCATGCGGATACATCTTACACTGGAATATTTTAGAAAAGCTTCTAACTTCCCCATGATCTATCTATAGGGCTAGACAATTTCACTTTTCTCTGTGTCTCAATCTCTTTTAAATATCCTTTAATAAGAACACAAAAAATTATGATGAAGATCTGACAACCTTTGTGGTCTTTCACAAGATATTACAAAACTAATTTCAATATGAAAATGGTTGGCTTTGATACCTTTTACATTCAATAACATTTTTAATTCCATAATGACTAATAAGATAATTTCTAGTACTTGGTCTCAATCACAAAAATTAAAAAAAAAAAAAACTACAAAAAAAAAGAAGAAAGAAGTTAAATGCAGACTGAAAACCAGAGATGGGTAAGAAAACTAGTTGAGAGAGTCCTTTCCACTAAACCTGACATTCCAATCATTTGGAACTAAGAGCCAATTTACTTAGACACACTATTTTTTAATGTTAAAATTGTGATTTGTGCTTATCAAGCTTTTGGCAAGAAGGTCCCAAGATGTTACCAGATGCAGTTTTAGAATAACCACTGAAAACAAGTAATTACAACAAAATTAAAGTAGGTGTTTATTATCATACTCTAACCCTACCTGAGTTAGATATGCTCGAACAGTAGTAGCAGAAAGGGGTGGATAAGCAAGGATTGGCTTAGTCATTTGCCCAACGGCATCACCAATAAGTTTTCCATCTGAAGAATATGCTGCGACGGCAAATACATATTTCTCATTGGCATCTAAGCCTTGTACTTCCAAGAGGATTTTCCCATCTGCTGGTATCTACCAATAGAAGTATTTTTCTAGTTACACCCACCATACATATCAAAAAACAAATCTCAAATTCTAAACTTTTATTGTGAAACAAACTATTTAATGGTCTTGGATACAACCAAAGTTCAGTCTAGGTTAACAGCATGTCATGTGCTAGATTCTTGTATTAAATTCTTTAAAAATGATGAGAAAACAGTGAAATGATAGGTGAAAAAAAGCATCCGTTTTCTCTGGAATGCTGATGCGTATACAGGGCACATAATCTAAGACAACTGTTAAGTAGCAGGACCTGACGTTTTCCTTAGATACTTGTGTCCATTTGAACATTCACACAGTAACTGTGCATGCTTGCAGTCATTGAGCTGATACATTCTGGCCCTGAGCTGTGTTTCCAGATAAAGACCATACTGCTCTCCTTTATACATGGCACCTTCTTGTAACAGATATGGGCAGAGATATCTCTGGTCCTTTCAGCACCATTAACAGCACTTCGGAGTTTGTGAAGCAAACAACGTACTTTCAAGATCTTCACTCTTCCTTCAAGATCTTCATTCTTCCTTCAAGTAATTGTGTACCTACACTTTAACATCATGGCTCACTCCTAAGAGGATTTCCCACCTTCCTCTCTGTAGCCAAGACAACATACACAAGGAGGATTTGAAGACTTCAAGGGTCTTGAAAAAAGACACAAGTGCCATTGATGGAAGGATAACATGAGAGTTGAGATCATAACACAGCATCAACACAATGCTCTTACTCAAACATAGTCTGGCCTTCACAAGGAGACCTCTGAACAACAGAAATCCCCTCAGATTCTGGGGCTGAATCCTGAACCAGTAGACCAGAAATGTGTACAACAGTCTGCAACATCCCTTTATGATAAGTTGATGGATCATTTGATCCCCAAGAACTCTAAACTTTTTTCTTGGAGTCAGCAGATGATAGAGAAATTGCCTGCAGATCAGCAGTTTGCAAAAGCATGTCCTAAAGCAAACAGCAGTTCCATTGCAGAGGCATATGGTTAACCTCAGGTCTGTGTGTCTCCAGTGCCTGTCAGAGCTAAGATGGTCAGTGGCTTGGATGGACTGCAGCAAATACAGAGAAAAAAACAGCTGGCAGAGGGGTGAAAGTCACCTGTCAAACACTTAATTCACCTATTACAGGATGGTAGCTGTAACTAACTCACTGAATATCACAGGAAGCTTGATTTTCTGGATTTGATGATCAGAGTATCAATAATAACATCAAAGCCTCTACTGCCAGTATTTACACACACCTTCTCTTTTCATACATTTTCCTTTAAGGGAAAGAGCCGAGGGAACATGTGCAAAGGGGAAGATTCCCTCTCCATCACCAAAGAAAAGTCTATCAGTGTTAGTATAAAGCTTGCTTACAAAGCCAGGAAAGCTTGAAACATCAGGCAAAAGAGGTTGAGGTCATTCTTCTGTCACAAAGCACAACAGAGACCTGCCCTGCAAAGAACAGAACTCTTCATGCAGATTTCCAGATATAAAAATGATCACTGAGTTGATCAATGAGGTGTTAGACTACAGATAAGTCTGCTGAAGAGGACATGCTGAAACTTTCCTTCTCCTTTCTTAAATCACAAAATGCCCAGTATTTGGATTGTTCATTGTTGTCATTCAGGAGGACAATGCAATAGCAGGCATAAGTGAATGAAAACCACAACTTTCTCAGTCTGTGCAGAATCACTGGAATGTGATCCAAAGGAAAAAAATACCTACCTAAGCAAAACCAAACCAAACCAATCAACCAAACAAAAAAAAATTCAAAAAATTAAACATCAAATTGTAATGAATACATAATGTAAGAGTAGCAACACAGTCAACATGATCAGTCATAAACAATTAAAGATGTGTGAGATGATTCACCATACCACATGTTCACAACTTGAAAGGTTAAGAGCATGAACCTAGAAATAAACCGTGTCTGTACGTGAAGGTTATTGAAAGAGTTATATTATTGTGCTGCCAGAATTAAGTAATTAAGTAAGGCAATGTCTTGTTTAAAAGAAATAGCTGATAGAAGTTAAAGAATTAAGAAGAATAATGAATTTTTATCTGTTTATAATTTCTCTTTTTTTGAATTCCTGGAAAGAGTAGTATCCAGAGCCCACTCTAAAAATACTTCATATACTTTCTTTTACTTTTGCATTTCTTAGGTATCACTCAAAAAAACATAGTTATAACAAGAGACAGATCTGTTTAGCTCGAAGCTTTTGAGTAATTTAATTTATTATTCAAAAAGACTCCTAGAAGTTTTCTGGTCTGAAGATAGAAGATTTTGTCAAAGGCTTAGTCAGCTACATGATTTAAAAAAATATGTCAAATAGAAAGATTTAGAGAGCTGGGTTTTTTTAGAGGAAGAGAGAATTACCTAAACAAGTTTTACCTCCGTCTTACCTCTTCTCCTGAATTTTGAAGTTTATTGCTATTTAACCTTACTTTTGTATTACTTCCTCCTGCTACAGAGCCCAAAATACAGTACCATGAAACCTTTGAAGAAAATGAGAATAAAATTAGTTGATGCAGAGTATGATTTCCAAGTTTCGCCAAATGCAGAATGTAAAAATTTTGTGAAAAGTCTCTGCAAAAAACCTCAGCTTAATTATAAAAAGTATAGTCTAAGTGCACTAAAAACATCAATTGATTTATTTAGCTGGAGAACTACATATACTACAGTGACAATAAAAACAGATGACTCTCCATTATCCTAACCCCACTTTTAGTTACCCTATTCCTCAAAGTTATCCCAAAGCACAAACTATAAGTCATAGATTTAAAGTCACCTAGATCCATTATTTGATCCTTGCAATAGTATTCTTCTAAAGTTGGCATTGGGTTCTGATTTAGCAAACTACCTGAGGACAGATCCTTAAAATCAGGCAAAAGAAATGCAGGTATGGCATCCCTCCCTTCCATTGTGTCAACTGCAGAGCTCAGCTTCCTGTCATCAACCCTGCTGAGGCTGCACTCAATCTCACTGTCTGTGTCATCGATGTAGGGACTGAAGGGCACCAGTCCCAAGACTGAGCTCTGAGGGACCCCACTCATCACCATCCACTACCTGGACATAGAGCCATGGACCACTGCTCTGGCTGTGTCCATCCAGCAAATTCCTTACCCACAGAATGGCACAACAGTCAAATCCATGTCTCTCCAATCTGGAGATCAGGATGTCATGCAGGACCATAGCAAAGGCCTTTCAGAAGTTTAAAGGAGGACATTTGTTGGTGTTACCCTGTTTTTCACAAGGTGTTATTGAAACTGAAGAGATTATTTTCAGCAAACGAGCCTTAAGATCTGAAAATTTCAGAGATATTTTGACTCCTAGTACAAGAACTATGTATGTCTAACTAAATCCTAGGCATAAATTTATCCTAAGAAACTAACTAAATCCTAAGTATTCAGTTAATAACTTCTACATTAAAAAAATACCCTTCCTGTCTGCTCAACAGCTATGTATAACTTCAGAAAAATAATTCTTCTAGACTACCTGGGCTCAAATTGTAAGAATAATAATCACATTTCGCCATCTAGCGGCCCAAGATGCTGCATTCACTCTCCTGTATCAAACAAAATGAAGTTTGAACACTTACAAAACTACCAAATTTTAAGATTTTTAAATTTTATTTTATATTCAGTCAGGATAAAAAGAATAAACTTTTCCCTACCTAATCTATTTGAAATTCATTACTGAAATGGCAATAAGACTGCAGGTTATGAAACAACTGTTCACAGAAACATTCTTAGCACTATTAATAAGATTTGAGTTTCTAGTGTGTTTATACACGATTATTCTGAAGAAGCTTGTAAAATACGAAACTTTCTCTCTCAAGAAAGCTGCAGCTAGCATATTTTTCATACTTCAGCCTATTTGAATACTTTCTGGACAAGGGAAAGAGAATGAGGTAATTTGGAACAGTCAGAAAGGCTTTACCAAGGGCAAATCAGGGCTGACCACCGTGACTGCATCTGTGATAAAATCACTTGATTAGGAGAGGAAGGGAGAGGAGTAGATGCCATTTACTCTTCACATTAGTGCATGGTAGGAAGAGGACAAACCATAGGCCTAAATGGAAGCAAGGGAGATTCCAACTGTCCATAAGAAAAAAAGTTTTCCTATGAAGATGTTGCCCTGTGGAACACAGTTTCCAGAGAAGCTGTCTCCATTCTTGGAAGTTTTCAGAACTGACTGCATAAAGCTCTGAGCAAACTTGTCTAGTCTCATAGCCAAGCCTTCGAGCAGAAGGTTGGACAAGAGACCTCTCCTAATATCCCTTATGATGCACACAGTTCTGTGACTTTACATATTCAACAGAAAGTGGATTATTTCCACCTGAACTATGTCACTTCAACGTTTCATTAACAGAGACTTCAGTATGGTACTTTCTTGCATCACATGATGCAACAGTCTTGTATCTCTTCAGAGGGTAACTAGGAGTATGTCAACCCCTAAGAGAGAAAATAAACTTTTGGTAAGTGGAATAAATAAACATTAGACAACAGAAGCACCAAGGAAAATGATGCATGAGATCAAGAAAGTTTCATGAAAATGTGAAGATCACAACAGTGAGTCACAGAGGAAAACTGACTCACAGAGGGGAAAAAAAGGGACATTTAATTAAGTCAGAATAACATAATCTTCTCAGGGACAGAGAAAAATTTGTTGAAACAACTTTTTCTCTTGTGTATTGTTTAGTTATTTCTCATGCAGTCATCATGAAAAACATTACCTGAATATCTGAATCAAATGGGGCTGGTTTAAATGTCATAGAGCAGTGTGATCTAGAAAGTAACAGAGGAGGAGGAGGAGTCCTGCTTTTTTTCTTGCTGCTCATAGCTTCTTTGAGACTGCGATACAATGCACTTTGTTCAGCTTCAACTTGCTCAATTAAAGTTAGTGCTTCCTATGAAATTAAAACAGAAGAGAAAACTATTAAAATATAACAATCAGATTCAAAATTTATAAATTATTTTCAAATTTTCATAGAAAATTTCATTGCTATGTAGAAAACCTTTAGTAGCTTTTCATATTATCCTACATCCTAAATTAGGATGAACATTACTTTGTGTAAGCTTACATATGCAGATTAATTTCACAATTAGAGAATGCAGGGTTGCCTACGAAAGTGGCACACCCAATTTTGGAAGAACCTATGAGAAAAAAGAGAGTGATCACAAGTAATGTTGATAAGCAACTAGTGCCAGACAGTGATTAACTCCAACAAGAAACAAAAAAGATATTGATTCCTATTTAGGAGAGAGCTGGAAGCCTAATCTGTGGAATTTCTGAAGGAGCTGTGGAAGCAGTTAGACTGAGTTTTTTACTTCAGAGACAGAGCGAAAAAATCAAGCCTATAAATAAAGAAAAAGGAGGAGAATTTGGGTCCAGAAAAAGTAGAGCTAAGCCATTTTCCCCTTTGCTAGCTGTAGACAGCTGAAAGCTGACTGACAGTCTTAATCTTGCAAAGATGTGGGGACCCCCTGCACACAGGGATTATGTGGCCATTTGGTTGGAGATCAAGGGTACACTTTTTTCTTACTTGACTGAATAGCAAACTGGTTGGTTTCTTCACCTTGATTTCATTGTCAGTTCAAAAGAAACTTAAGTTGGAAATCTAGTATTAAGAACTTAGTACTTCTGTATCTTGACTTGTGGCAGCTGTTCAGTGCATATCAAAGCCAAAAAGGTCAACTCCCAGAGATGGACAAGGATCACATATTTTGTAGAGACAAGAAATTACATAGTCCTACAACTAGAAATTTTATTTGAAGCCTTAGTACCCTACACTGGACTAAGGATTTAGGCTGAGCTGAGTCTGAAAGATAAACTGAAAAAATACTCCAAGATATTGGTAATTCAGTGACAGTCCTATAATCTTGCACCTTAACAGCTCCTTGTTTCCGTCCTCATATATTTAGAAGACTACACCATAGCGGGGCAGACCACAGATTGAGTAAACCTGGAATCTCATGTCCAAAAATTATGAAAAGATTACAGATTTATGGTCAAATGAGTGAAACAGGGAGCTAAGATTTAATAGAGACTTTTGCTTAGCTAATCATTTTCACAGCCTTACCACTCCTCGCCACTCTCACCCCCTTTAGATTAGGGTTGCATCCACCCTAGTGGGACACATTAAAGGAAGGCTATAAGATAAAGAACAAGATACAGAGTGACTCTTTCCATCACACAACCATTCAACTTTTGCAATCAGTAGTTTGAAGCTTCATTGCTTCCTTGAAAAGTATACTTCTTCATGGTGAGCTGTTCTATGATACAATTTTTAATTAAAAGAATCATAGACTCATTCTTGTCTGAGGACATATTTCTGATTAAAGCAAGAGCAGAAATGCTCCCAGGTTGAGTAACGATAGTGTTGTGACTGAGAGTGGTACTGCATGACCTGTACCTCAGTAATTGTAGAACTTGGAAGATAATAAATGTGGCAGTGTTGCAAGATGAGCAGTAGTAATCTTACAGTTGAGGAAGCCAAATGTCACCATAAAAACCCCAAATGCTTGACCTGTGATAAAACACGTTATCCCTGCCTCTGTCACAGACTCGCACCATGGTGTTAACTTAATCACATTAATTCAATTTCACAACTGGCCAATGAGAACTACCAGGGTATCCAATTCTGTAAAGACTTGGATGTCCAACTAGACATATAGGACAGGAAGGAAGAATTAAATAACTGTGAAAGAAATAATAAAAATGGAAGGCTGCACAGGAGCTCCTTAAGCACTTTGAGGTAATTGAGTATACACATATGACTCAGAAGCTTCCATACCTACTCAGTTGTTTACTGCATAAGAAATGGTTATTTCCATGTATCTCAAAATAAAATAAACTGCTTCAAATTTTGCTACATAATAAGAATAGATTTGTAGCATATTGTGCTGATTGCAGTAGAAAAGACCAGAAGATGCAAGTAATTCTATATAGAACCCTACAATAAAAAAAGCAAAAGCATAAAAATAAAACCATGGATTTGCTGTTTATTAAGTGAGCACCATCCTCCTCAAGCAGGAAAATTAATTGAGCATATAATTAAATATATCATTATAAAACAAATATCAAAAGAGATCATGCCAAGTTTATCCAGACAAAGTGAATTCTGATATCTTCTGGCAACTAGCTGCAGATATATTATATTTTTTTATCTACATCTTTCTTGGTGAAAAGTGCACAGAAGTAAAATGTAGTGAAGTTCAGTGTAAGAGCTTGGTAAGTGTTTCTTTGGGATAACCACACATTTCTTGGTAAATGCTTGTAAGTCTTCATTGGTGACTACAGTTACAACTTTCATACCATATCACAACATCTGAGATATTAATTAATGATATTCATAAACAAAATATATTTTACAAATATATGAGAGAGATTTCTAATGCATGCCTTTTCTGATCCAGTTTTTGCTTTCTTCTGATGTAATAAATATATGTATTAATTATCATGCTTCCAAATTTGTGGCACTTAAAAGAAAAATACTTTCTAGTAATTTCTTGTTTAAAATACTCTTTTATACATTATATAGTGAAAATTGTGGATTCTGTTATCTGTTGTACAGGCTATAAAAAATTTTAAACCCTGCTGATGAGCAGACAATTTTCACGGACAGATGCTGGCACAACGGTCGATGGAAACACTCTCACTGATTTCAAGAGACTGAAATGAACCCAGGAAGAAGCTACTTTTAGCTCCAATAAATTACAAAATCCCAATATCTAAACTCTTTATTCAGTAAGAATTAAATAAATTCCATGTCAACATTACGAGCCAAAGTATTCTAAGAAAACTTAGAGATCTTGGAAAAAGAACAATGTTGAAGATTACAATAAAGAGACCTGAATGACATTTTGGCAAGGTACAGGTTCATAACTGCAAAGTCTAGGTAATTAAGTGGAGAAGGAAAGATCTTATCTTCTCTCAGGTTTCCTGCAATTTACATGTATGCACAAAAATTTGGGGATATGCTCCTTCCTTGTTTTAAGGTCACTTTATTCTTTCATCATAATGAAACTTCTCAGGAAAAAATTGACAGTGGAAGTTAAAAACACAAAATGACCCTCAAGTTTTCTTGTTCTTAGAAGTTGTATTCCCTGTCTTAATTGCACAGAACATAAAAACTGTGATAATAACAAAGAATTCTATCACAAGATTTTTCTTATTACCTCCAGTAGCTGCCTTTGGGAAGTAGTAGTTAACTCCTCAGGGAACTTCTGTGCAGCCTTTTGCATCAAAAAGATTGCTCTGGATAGCTTATTCCTTTTAATTTTTTTCATTATAAGTTCTTCTATAAAACAGATATTTTAAGACATTTATAAAACAGTGACAATAATTTATTATACTTTTAAAATCTTAATTAATAAATCTTACCTGATAAATATTTGAAATCTTCAATATTCTTCTCATGAAACTTACTAGACTTAAGACTTCTGTCAACAACTTGAGCACCTGTGTAGAAAGGAAATACTGAGTTATTTTGATAGTGCTACTGCAAAAAATTGAGTGAGAGAGGTTAATACGTAATTTTATAGTAAAGCTCCGCTCCATCTCACATTCTTTTCTTTGGTTCAAGTAGAATTTCTTGTACAGATCATGCCACTGAAAATATTCCACCCTTCTGCTCTAACATCTTTAGCAGTTATATTAACACCAGAAAAAGAGAGGCTTTGTTTGATCATAGGGAGCAGGGCACAGTGTAGCTCTGCAGTGTCAAACCAATACTAGCTTTTAATTAAAAAAACCCAAAACAACACTAAGAATGAGAGAACAAGCTGAGTTTTTTCAGAAGCCACTTGGCAAGAGTGGGATATCTGCTGGCTGGAAAGATATAGAGACAGCTTCATAGGAGCAGAAGTTGAAATTACCAAGAGCATTGAATAAAATATTCGAGTCATTCTCTGGAGAGAAAATTAGCATTACAGAAAAAAAAAAATCTGCAGAACAATTTTTCTTTACTGGCACTGTAAAACTTAATATTATAATTAAAATACAGCAATGAACTGTCCAGGAATTAAATCTCTTAGTTGTAGCAAAATTTAACTCCCATTGGTTGAGTAGAGGTTGGAGACTAGTATCATGTAAATCTAAATTCTGCAAATTCAGGTCATCATTTCTGTCTATATGTAGCAGACAAACTGCCCAGCATGAGCTCCTCTTCAGAAAGCAGATTTTTCTTTATTCCTTAGTACTAGAAAATACATTAACAAAAAGACTCTAATGAAGTTATGAAGATTATTTAACTTTACTGAAACCTACCTTGTGTAATTTTAAGAAGTTTCACAGCTACTCGATGTTGGGCCTGAATGAGCTCCAAGTGTAAATCTGTTACAAAACCATTATCTGTTCTTGTTTTATCATCACCACATCTCAAAACAGAATTCAAATTCTGATCATTTGAGTCCACCTAATAAACAGGAAATGGCAATTAAGCAAAATAAACTTTCAGTACTTAGCTCACCACATTTTTCTTGATATTGATATTATTTCAGTAAACTGACAAGTACTGAAATTTGTCATATTTGTGTAAAATGCAGTCAGTCAAGAAAGCATGGAAAGAAGGAGAGTGACCAGACAGAGAGAGCATGGATAATGGACAAACAAAACTAGACAAAATCTGAGAATCAATAGAAAATGGGATCAACAGTAAAGACAAAACTGCAAAAAATGTTTTACTGTGTTACCATTCCACAAAAAAAATCATATTGATATAGAATGATAATATTTAGAAAATCTGAACTCACATCAACAGCAAAAATTGATTGTAATAATAAACAGTTGCAAGCAATAAATATGAGCAGGATTTCTGCCTTTACTCTATACAAGAAATCTATGTATTATAATTATTTCAAAAGAAATAATGGTAAAGAAAACCTAAAGGAGTTCATAGTTTATTACTGAAAGAGAAAAATGCTATTTCAACTTGTGCTGCCTTTGGCTTAGGCAGAATTAGTTTTCTTCATAGTAGCTGGTATGGGGCAGTGTTTTGGATTGGTGCTGGAAATAGTGTTGATAATGTCAGGGATGTTTTCTTTACTGATGAGCAGTGCTCACACAGGATCAAGACCCTTTCTCCTCACACCACCCCACCTCCTCAGAGAGGAGGCTGAGGAAGCACAAGAATTTGGGAGGAGGCACAACCAGGGCAGTTAATCCCACTGACCAAAGGGGTATTCCAGCCCATACAACATCATGGTCAGTATATAAATCTGGGGGAAGGAGGAAGGGGTGGATGTTCAAGTGATGGCATTTGTCTTCCCAAGTCACCATTACATGTGATAGGGACTCCTGGAGTTGGCTGCATACCTGCCTGCCCATGGGAAGTGGTGAATTAATTCCTTGTTTTGCTTTACCTGTGTGCAGCTTTTGCTTTCCCTGTTAAACTGCCTTTATCTCAACCCACGTGTTTTCTGGCTTTTACCCTTCCCCCAGGACACTGTGAGGGACTGGGTGAGCAGCTGTGTGGGGCTCAGTTGCCAGCTGGGGTTAAACCACAACACTAATACACAGAGATGTATTTTTTCTACTCTCTTCTTACATGGGCCAGGAAGATGCGGTACATTTGATACTGCTAGGATTTCTAAGTATGAAGAAAATATGAGGTTTATGTCACCAAAATACAATATATGACTGACAGATTTTGCTGCAGTGCAGCTTTTTGTAAACTTTACCTTTCTACAGCAGTTGTCAAATATCGACTTTCCATCTGGTGAAAGGGTCATTAATCGAGATGTGTTCATGTCATTAATTGCTTTTTCAAGAATTTCATAAGCAATTTGTAATTGTTCTGTAGGAGTTTTCTGAAATGAAAACCCATATAAACACATTTTATTAGATAACAGCATTAAAAACAATAAAATAGACTATCAAAAGTAATGTGCTTTTCTTTTTAGCTGTTGAAGTTTAAAATTGTCAGATAGTCTTTACATAGGCACTGCTCCCCATACTTGAATATACAAATATCAGTGTTTTAAATTTCAAGTAAGACTAATTTCTCTTCAGCTCCAAAAACAAACAAACAAACAAACAAACAATTACTCAGAGTTAGCTTATAGCAGAATGAAACTGAACTTAGAGAATAAAATTGAAAACACAGTGTTTTTCACAAGCATTTTTTCAGTATTCCATTAAATACTACTGAGAAAACATTGTTTCTTCAGAAAACACCACCTTTAAGTAGACTGCCACTGAACTAAACCTTCTCCATGTGTGTAAGCCTTAAGACATATAACTGACAACACTCCTGAATCCTCAGGCTAATTCATATAATTCATCCTTAATGTGCTTTAGTAAGTCATTTGATTGGACAATTCTGCAAAGTGCTGAACAAAGCAAGGACACTCAGAATGTTTCATCTATTCTACATGATCCTTACAAAAAGAAGGAAGCAAAAACACAATCCTATTTTCCTAAATGAAGCAAGGACTAAAATTTCTACCATCTTAATAGAATGTGCTATTAAGCAATTTAAAGCTGGTACTACAGATTGGCATTAAAAGAAGGCATACAGTGGAATTTATCATGCTCATGCTGTAAAAAAAGTTTCAAATACAATCTCTTCCATAAAAAAGACTGATAAAAAAGACTCAGGGAAATTTTTCAAATTTTATTTCATTTGAAACAATATCTTTGCTTTTTTCGTCTGCTCTAGCAAGACTGTGTGAAACATTTCATCTTTGTAAAACTAAATACAAAATTGTATGAAAAGCTTCAAGCAATTCTTATTCTATTCAAAATCAATGAATCAATGAAGATAAATCGGACATTACCATCAGTATTTCAGGTATATCACAGGTTTCATCTTGCAAAAGAGAGGCACTTCTTCCTTTTTAATGGAAAGAAAAGCAGAAGTGAAAATCACATAAACTCAGAAAATTTTAGTACCATTTGATCAGCTCTACTACTAATTTTGGAGCCTGGCAATAATTCCGTTCTTCAGTGTTTGACTATGAGAGGTAATGATATTGTTTCTTGAAAAGCTTTCCAGGGCTTAGACACACAGCAATGTATGTACAGTTACACTAACACAGGATATGTTATCCAATAATGTTGTATTTTAAAGGTACCCTATATTTCACAGCTACGTTATATCCAAGCTAATGAAACTAGGACTCATTTTGTAGTTCCTCTTATTTTTTTAGAATTCATATCAATTCTCCATTTTGAAATAAATTCAAATCTATTATTATCTAATTCACAGTAGGTTTAGCATTAATTTCACTTATAGAAGGATTTTTAAGTATAGGAGGTCATATTTTTATGACAGATACTATTTCATTCAAGTATTTCTTGAAGCAGTATTATCACCTGTTTAAAGTTTGCTTTGATTGTTTAAATTACTTTCATTTATGAAGAATTCATCCAAACTTATGTTTTCCTCTTCAAAACAAGAGAAAGCAATTTTTTAGTTCTTGGTTACAGCCCTCTAATTTAATTTCTTTGCTGAAATAAATTTTTTTTTTGCCCTTTCAGAGGAACAACCTTCTAGTCACTCCTTGTGCCACTTCTGTGTGTTTCTTCTTGCTTGTTCACCATCTTTCCCTCCTAAATAAGATTTGTATTCACTCAGTATTCATTCAGTAAATAAGCTCTTTTCAGCACAAGCATGTGCTTGACTGTCAGCCTGTTTTGACCTATGGCTCCTATCTATTCAACTTTTTTTTCCTCCAGAAAGACATATCTAAACTGAATGAAAAAGAAGGGGTGCTACAATGAGGATTCATTTAGTCTCCATGAGATGAGAATATTATGATTTCCATAACACCACCAAAAACAATACTTACTCAATACCTAATAACAAATAGTAATTTCCTAAGATTTTTTACTTCTGAAAGGGCAAAACTATACTAATTTCTTTCTGTTTCTAGATATGGTCTAAAAAGATCCTTAACACTCACTCTCTAGTTGCTGTAAAACATTTATGAGAATTATGAGAGTTATGATTCATATTCCAAAATACACAACAGAGAACTTTTGAAAGTACATCTAAATATTCATATTTTACAGCATTAGTCCGGTTTTGGAAGGAAATTTGTTTAATGTGATTGTGATAGCATATCAAAATAATGTCAGCCAAGTTCAACTTCAAAAACAATTGAATTACTATACAAAAATCAAGACTGTGTAGATAAGAAAACCAAACTGATGACCCAGTAAGTGAAAACGCTTCAGTATGACCTCAATATTTTCCCCTTTTGTTTGGCCTGCAACTAATCAACCAGCATTTGAATGCTCCAAATGAGCCACAGCATATACTGCCTTCTGTCTAGCCCATATTCAAAGAACGTATCAGTGATCCAGGGCTACTCCGAAGGGGCTAAGAGACATGTAGAAGACCTATCAGGAGAGTGAGTAATCAGAGATGCAATTCAAAATGGGGTTACTTCAGTAGAACTGGAAATGTAAGGAGAGAAATCATAAATCCTTGGAAAAATAGGTTTCATTAGCTCCAATTATGGAATAAATTTTGTGCGAAAAACGTTTTCCTACCCTTAACAATCTCTTTACAGTACCTTTTGAATATGTATGTTTGTTACTTTTCAGCTCAGAAAACTGCCAATCTTGAAAGTCATTCTTGAAATAAAGCTCAATTTTTCTCAAAAGCTTTACCTTCTTTTTCCTTAGATTCACTTGTAGAATCAGCTACATTTTCCAGTATTGCAGTTAGACATAACGTTATCTCTGCAAACATTACATTAGTGTCTGCTATGTTGCTCTTCTCCATTATTTCATTTATTATCCAGAGTATATGAACCCACTAAAAATAGGGGAATGAGAAAGAAAAATAACCAAGACAGAGCAAAATCAAATTTTTGGAAGACAATGATGTATTACAAAGGTAGACAGGGTTTCGCACTAAAAATTATTTTAAAATATTCACAAGCATGCACACAACTCCTTTCTTGGATCTGGCTTCTTTTTTTGAACGTCACCAGACTAAGATGCTTTATTTACACTGCTCCATAGCCCCTGTTTCTTCAGACAGCAGACTTTTTTATTTTAGAATATTATTATTCCTGCATTCCTTTTGCAAGATTTTATGAATGTTCTACAGCCATAAGTTTTATACCTTGTTCTAGTAAAATAGTGTATATTATACCTTGTTCTAGTAAGCCTTCCAGTAGATTTCATTACATGCCTCTCATTTATCTCCATATCTTCCCACTTAAACTCAGAATAAAAGAGTGCTACAAATCCTACTGTTGTACATAGAGAGGAAAATATCCATACACTACCTTCTGGGGAACCTCTGAACAATTTTTCTATATAGGGTCACAAAATTAACTCCTCCAGAAACTGTATGGTTAGCATCAACTGGCAGCCCAGAGAGCCCATTTCACCAAGAGCCTCTCACTCACAGGACAAATTCAAGCTAAGGCTGTGACTCTATCCAGTGGGCCAAATACTATTGACTCCCATCTCCCTTGTCTTAAGCTGTACGGTTTTTGCCACTTTGCTCAACTGATCTAGGGAACTTTCTTGAAATATCAAAAAATTTCTACTTTCTGCCACAACATCCCAAATTCTTCTTCTCACATCATGCCCAAATGTTTTCACTGATTTAGCTTCTTCCCACCATGGCCCCCTGGCAGAGAGTGGGTTACTTTACTGCAAAAAAACTAAGAGATATCTTGACATGGCTTATGTGAGCACATAGTATTCAAAGTGTATATACAATTCATATTTCTGGTTGAGAAGATTTTATCTGCATTTTACCATAAGAAAAGGTACTTAGACTGGATACCAGTATTTTACTGGCTTTTGTATAACAGACTGCATTCACATTAAGAGAAATACATTATAATGAAGGAATACTTGGTAAGCTTCATGTTTGTGGATATAGTCTAAGCAGTCACTTCCACTCATTTGGATTTGCTGAAGTTCCGTTTTACACTTCTGCCATAAACACATTACTACATCAACAAGTATTTCTTTGTCAGGATGGACATTCTGGAAAGAAAAAAACAATATGATTGTGGAAATGGGTAGGCATATAAACATACAATAACCCAGTACATAAACAGTCTCAACATTCTTCAACACAAGTAAATAATATATGTCACTTTTCTATGAGGCATGAAAACATTTTGAAAGCTTTAGAAATACTTGTAAAAAATAATTTCTGGTAGACCACCCAGCTTTTCTTCTCTCAACAATGTAAGTGGGTTTAGAGGTTTGGGGAGTTTATTCCTTTTTTTTTATTGACAAGCTCTTAAAAAGTAACACAGACAAGGAAATCAGTGAGGTGAAAATTACATGGGAGCAAATTAACTATGACACCGTAATAATCAATACATTCTGGAGAAACATTATTTTTATTACAGTATTTAAATATTTGCAGAAGAAAATTGAAATTAATAGTTTCATTTTGCTTGACAGAGTACTTCCATGGGCTGTTGATGCATCTGAGATGACGAAGCACTGAAAAACAAACAACTAGAAAAAAATTTTGAGTCAAATACGTAAGAACTGAAAGAAATGTTAAAACCTATGTGCATCTTGCAGAGAGAATAATTAACAAATTCAAAACTCTAGTCAGTTGACCTCTTAATTAACACATTTTAAAGGTCAACAGAGTCCATCTGTATGTTAAAGACATTCTGAACAACGAATAAGGATCAGAATACATCTTTAACACCATTTATAGCACAGTTGAACTAGTATCTCAGGTGCAGTGAAATGTGATATACCCACACTATCTATCCTCTCATATATGTCTGAGTGTAAGATTTCAGGGATATGGATAATAAGATTGGGGGAGAAAAAAATGGAAAAAAAAATCAAAATTACTTTTGCCACTGGTCTGGTGGCAGCAAGCTGCTAGATTGCCTCAGCTATATATCATATAACTTCACCATCAGTGAATGCTCTGTTAATCAGGGGCGAATTTGTCTTTCTTCCCTGGACAGATCAGGTATGAAGGAGATGTGCGGGGAAGTGTAGAAGAACCAGTAGAGTTTAAATCCAGGTAATTCCTTCCATACAGAGGTCACATTAAAAACTGACAAATCATGCTATCTAAAGGTATCTGTGGCCTACCTCATAGGCAAGATATTTTGACTAAATATACTACACCAAAGCTAAAAATGTGTGTGCTCCAGTTTTATTCAAATTGTGGCAATATCAAAATTTTATCTAAAATAAATTTTGCAGTTAAGATATATGCCATGTTAGAAGAACAGGTTTTTTCTAGGGAAAATTTTTCATTAGTCTTTTGGATCACAAACTATTTTAATATAAGTTCTAGTAGTGGAGACATTGCCATAATTTTTTTCCCCCTCTCAGTAGCACAGTAAAGGGAAATCTCAGTTGGAGCAAATAGAAGTGATTACTCTGGGAATAAACCATCAGATACATAATGGGATTAATTCCACAGTAGAGACTTCAGCACAGAGTCCCACTCTCATTGGTTTTCTTGTTGCTGCTGCTTGTTTGGGTTTTTTGGAGTGAGAATGCACCTTAAATTGCAGACACTGCAATTGCCGCAAGTGCTGTTAAAAAGGCATTATCATTCCTTAGGGTAACTGCCCCCATTTCTATAAATATTGCAGAAGTGTTTTCCACAGCTGAGCATATTTGCCCACCTAAATCTAGCATTTGTAAGGAAATTCGATCTCTGCTTGATTAGCTGAAACCTGCAATCAGCCCTATGGTCTTACAAGTAGATAATAATATCTATTAAAGATTTTTAAAGTAGCTTTATTACATAGCATTTTAAAAAATGAAACCATTTATTTTAATCACAAACTGATAACATTTCATAAGTGCATTTTTTTCACTTTTTATATTCTTGCAGTTTGTTAATCATGTAACTGATTCCTGTGATCTTCAATTACATGCATTCATCACAGATTAGGTGATACACTGAGAAGAAATGTATCTAATTCTGTTATTACCTGCTCAGATGTGGAGACACAGGAAAGCACTGTTGTTGCCAAAATCATAAGATCATGGAAAGGATCTTCATGCTTTAAGGATCCCTCTACATTCAACATTTATAAAAAAGGGGAAAAAAAGGAAAGGCAAGACATTATATCTAATTTAAAACCTAAGTTTGAAAATATGTCTTACTTATATAAGCCAGCAGATAATAACAGTCTAAAAAACAGTGAACTCAGAGGGGGACAGATAATTCCAAGTTTATTCATATCTGTGAAAAGTGAGCATTTCTATTTTTAGGAAACAGAAAGTTTTCAAGATATATTCAGGTTTTTTGATTGTCATAGAATTAAACTGCAGTTGCTCTAACAAGTTTTTCTTGCTTCTATGCAAAGAAATTTTGCATAAATTAAGAACAGGCAAAGAAAACCCTCAAAGATCTGTTTCACTTTTTTCCTGAAAACTTCTCTGAAAACATTCAATCATTTTACATCTTTGCTTATAACTTGAAGTATGTTTAACGTACATCATGCATTTCCACTCGGGGAAATGGTACAAAGTCATATTTTGGCAAATGAAAACTGGAAAAAATAGGTGGCATTTTCTCAATTACTACTTTCTGTCATAGACTACTGCATGAACCATATTACATAGTTTTTAAAAACCTCTTGCTGCAAAAATTGAAATTCAAACACAACTAAAACTGAACAACACTCACTTCTAATTGTTTGTGTCTTTTCAGAAGTTTGAGGTGTGCTGCCTTCCTTGCTAATATCATCACTAATAGAAAAACTACGTTCAAATTTTCCTGGGAATACTACAGGTTGCATCAATGTAAGAAGTTTGAGTTCTATTTCAGCTTTCTTCCATGTTGGGTCATCTTGAGCCTTAATTGAGAGGAAAAACCATAGAGATTAGTCTTTAAAATATGTATTTTGAATACTCCTTACCCTCATAGGAAAAGACTAAACAAAGAATGTCTCAATCACATCCAGATTACCTGAAGAAAATTATCAACAAATTCAAGAGCAGAATAAAACACGTCCCACTCTTCATAGCTGAAAGCTAATTTTACAAATTTCACAGCAGCATCTCCAGACACCCCTTTTTCTCCTGCAGTGATGACAAAAATATTTTCTCTGTTTTATATATATGTATTCAGAAGGGTTTTTTTAAGTTTAATTAAATTTATTTTAATAATTTGGGCATTGATAAATATAAAGATAAATCTCCATGTGTTTCTAAATACTCAGCATAATCTTGAAGGATGCTTTAATAACTTTACAAGAAAAAACAGCTTTATCTTTTCACAGTAATGTCCATGCTTACAAGCTGCTTTAACAATGTATCTGCAGCCATAGGATCATAAAGGTTTGAAAAGACCTCCAAGATCATCAAATCCAAACCTTCAACAAGTACCACCATACCAACTTAACCATATCACAGTGTCCTGTTACATTCAAAAGAGGCTCTGTCATTACTGATATTAACACACCTGTGTAGAGAATACCAAGGATCTAGTCCTTGCTGTTGCAGGAAGAGCTGAAAGCTGGGATCACCCTATAACAACTCTTACGATCAGAAATTTACTTTAAAAATTGCACAGAAACACATACAGTTTCTTTCAAGACAGGTAAATATTTCTCATTACTGTGTCAGAAAATGCTCATGTACACATAGGGAGCCTATTTCATCACTCTTGAAGTTTATCCAAACCACAATAAGGCAGAAAATGGACTTCTTGGTTCTTGGAACTCTCAGCAAGTGTTTTAGCTAATATATTCAGCAGTGTTCTGCAGTCCTAACAATATGCCACAGTTATGGTCCTGAGTTAAAAGGGAACCCACAAGGACCACCGAAGTCCAGCTCCTGGCCCTGCACAGAACCACTACAAGAGGACACCATTTTGCAGATTCTTTACGTATAGAACTGTTACTAACATGAAAATTAATTCGGCTTACTGAGCATTAGTATCACAGGGTAAAAAATCCTTTGAAATTCAAAGCTAGCTTACCTGTTAGCATCAACTGCAGAAGAGTAGATGATGGATTAATTATACCAAAATAGTTGGTGCCACTGCTCTCTCCACCTTCAATATAGACAACTTGTTAAATCAATTTATAATCTATTTGGCTTCTTATGTTCTAATTAGCCAGTAATTATATCAAGAAAATATCATTCTGAAGAGTACTTAGCCTTTATATATCCTTTTACTGAAAAAATACCTCTATATCCAGGACTATATTCAGCCCAGAGCCCAGAAAAAAAAAAGTGTGGAAGGAACCATCAAGTCCAGTGTTTTTCTCAAGTTTTTAAATCTAAATTTGAATGGATTTTTAAAAAATAGAATATATCAAATGCCATGGTATTTTGATCTTTCCTGGTTTCCTGTCCCCCATGCAGCTGCTCTCTCACTCATGCTTCGCAAAAGGACAGGGAGAGACACGGATCAAAAATAAGATGGAAAGCTCATGGTTGGGATAACGACAATTAAATAAGAAAACAAAGCTGTGACTGCAAATAAAGTACAAACAGGAATTTATTCACTATTTCCTGTAGGTGGGCAGATACCCAGTCACCTTCTCAAAAGCAAGGCTTCAGGATGTGTAGCAGTTGCTTGGGAAATCCCCCCAACCTCTCCCTTAGCTACAGGTGTTGTTGCTGAACTGGATGGGTTTTGGTGTGCGTTAGCTGTTTGGTGAGTTCAGGTCAGCTGTGCCAGCTACGTCCTCTCCCAGCCTAGTGGCCTTTGGGGAGAGGAGGGTTGGAGAGACAGCCTTGAGGCGGTGCAAGAACTGCTCAGCAGTAGCGAGAACACTGGCGGGTTAACAACACTGCTTTAGCCATATATACACAGCACAGCACAGCCTGTAAAGGCTGCTACAGAGAAAGTGAACACAAATTTACTGAGAAAATACATGCATAAACTACTGCAGATGTTTACTGATTATAATAGACCATGGAGATCAACCCATATTTTTATCTTCTCTTTCATGAAGATATGAAAGACTACCTGCTTTTACAGGTGCTATTGTTATAAATTAAATATATACCTTCAGGCACAGTCTCTTTTTTAACAGAAAAAAAATACAATAAAATAAAATGGAGGTCCGGGCTCCTCACCAACACCATTTTTGCCTCTTTAAATTACCTGAGAGGATTTCTAGACCTGCAGAAAAAAGCTCAGAAGTGACATCACAAATTGCAATTTCATCAGGAACAGGTGGATGAGGGGGCAATAGATTCCTGCTGCTATCAGACAGAGCTTCCAGGATGGCAAGGAACTGAGCTGCAGCACCATCAAACATTTCCACCAGCAGCCGCTCGGTAGTGGTCCGAGGCCATGACAACTGAGTAAAAAAGGGTAATTTAAGCCTTGTGACATCTAAACCGATTTGCAATAAAGCAAATTTTTTTCCAAAACATTTCTCCATCAGAAAGTGAGTATACATTCAAAACAGAAAATAACCTACTTTTAAATATATTGCTGTTATTAATGTCATGCTTCACAGGCATAGCAAAGCCTCACTCTAAGTGGGTACAGTACTTAGGAAGACTAAATATTTCATAGCAACCAGACACACTGCTGCATGGTATTTCACTTCAAAAATAATACAATAGAAATTATGAGGGAGAGTATTAAGGCCATGTATTTTAAAGCCAAGCAGATCTCTCCTCATAACTCTCTAAAGTAATAATTAATACATCTTCCCTCCTTTTAAGCTTGTTCTGAGTTTTATTAATAAATTCTATTAACTATGAAATTGAAAGAATAAAACTTTCTGCTTGTGTATAGCACCATGTACATTTAGAAGAATTATATTTTCATCACAGGACAAAATAAAGGAAGAGAAGTATTATACAAAATGTTAGACTTACTTTTACTGGTTTTCTCGGGTTAACTTTTGACTCACGACGCAAGTTCTTCGAGTTTCTTCTGGATTCATATACTGCTCTCTTGAAAATCATCACTGACATCTGGCTCAAAGAAAAAAGTAACTCAATAACTTTGTTATGTGTTGTGTTCATAGAGATTGTAACTACCTGTTTAGAAAGAATTTCAGGATGTGATACCTTTAGAGTGGCCTCTCTAAATATCTTTTGTGTCTCTGTATTTTCCAGAGAACTGGTATTTTCTAATTGCTTCAGTTCGTCAATTTTAATCAGACCACGGCGAGCAAATATCTGTCCAAAGAATTAAAAAAAAAATTATACTCTGTGTTCATGTTCTGTATGTTGATATTTAACTTTAGAATAATACCATTCTTGAATTTATACAACTGCGAAGAGCTGCAATGAAAGTCAGATCCTGAGCAATTGAAAAGGAAAACAAAACCTCTGCAAAATACCTTTTGTATATATGCATGGGAGCTGGCAAGGTTAATGCTAGAAGTCTGTGCCTGTGAGTATACTACAAAGTGTTACTGCATTTGAGTTGATTATGCATTTACATGTGGAAACACATCTCCATTTTGCAGTAAAAATTTGGAATATGGACAGAACTCTAAATACATATGATCTGATAATAAGCAGGAATATTTAAATAAATATTTCCCATTTGACTGCATCTGAAATGCTGCATAAGGTAAATCAGGATACCTCTCCATGAATGCCGGCTTGACAATCAAAATAACACTGAGAAACTGCCGTATACAGGGTGGCTCTCCATGTCAAATAGTGCACAGATAAGAGTGGAATGGATGATTCCATACATACACTGGCCCACAGTAAGTATTCCAGGACCTGTATTGAAGAAATCTAATTTCAAAATGAATGCATTTTAACCTACATAAATATACTTACTATTACTAAAGGACAGATACAAAGACTTGCCCTCACCTGGTAGAGCAAAATGAAAGAGGGGGAAAAACATCACAGGAATTATATTAATTTTTAACATGTTTTATCGACTAAAAAGCATTCTTCCTGCATATTGTGGGGTTTTTTCTATCTTAAACTGTGGTCAAGCACTGTATCTTAGCTTCCAAGCTACCTTAACCACTCCAGTTCACTATAGTCTTGCCACCAGACAGAGGCCCTGCCCTTCTCTCTCATCTGCTCTTATCTTGAGAGTTATGCCTCTCTTCTCTGGCAGCTCTAGTGATCAGTTTTCAACAGGATTAGCAAGCTCATCTGGGATGCAATGGAGTCTGTCTTCTGCAGTGAAAGCCTGCGCTTACATTAATTTATACCCATGGAACCAGACTCTTGGCTCCTAACTTGCAGGGCAAGATAGTCATTGCAACAGTCTAATTCTAATAACTAGTCCTACTCTGTTGAATGAACAGTATCTGTATCTTCCTTTTCTTTGGGTCAGCTGTTCCCTGAGGTACATAAAATAAACTTTAGTTTATGCACAACTTTAATCCTAAATTAAGTCAATATACAAATTTCCTTTTAGTCTGAATTTCAAGAATCCTAAATACCTACGATCAATTCCTCTGTTTCCTGTATAGCAGAAACCTGAATATGTTAAAGGAGGTCCTAAATCACTTCTGTTTTTAATAGAAGATGTTCAAAGATTAAAAAACCCTTCCTGCTCAGTGAAAGATTAATAAAACAGCACACAAGAAAATATACTGTATTAAGGCTGATTCAAATTCTGTTCAAGTTTTAGGAGAAAAGAGTAAAGCTAAGACAAACTAAAACTACTTTCAGAAAGAAAAAGGCAGGAGGGAAAGGCCAGGTTATTTTTATCAAGTATTTACAACTAAGACCCTAGCCACCAGGTGTCAGCACATTTCCACGTTTTAAGAAACAAAAGACCAATTCCTGGGACATATCTAAATGTCCAAAACAAAGCACCTGGAATCCTCTGAAACAGCCTAACATATGGCACTTCAGTGTCCAGCAAGATATTACGCTGGGCTCCATTCCACAGGTGAGAAAGGAGCAGACTCAGGAAGGTATGAAGGCTTAGAAATCAACCACTTTGAGATACAGACTTTTTATTTCCTCGTGACAAAGTACTACTATTGACAACGCCAGTGAAATTGAAAAGTCAGGGTGCAGTGTTATGCCAAACACAGGTGCATTTTCTAAACTTCTGCAAATTTTTCAACCAGTTCTGTTTATTTTGCTGTACCTTAGCAGACTGACCCATCGTCATCAAATGTCTGCATATGGTGTAAATATGGATAGTACCTGCAAAAATAAATTAAAATAAATAAACGAACAGGTAAGTTCTATAATGCTACATGAAATTTGTTATGCTAAGCAGCTCAATCTTCTTATTGTCTGTGTTGTTACTTCCGGAGAAAAACAATTTAGTGACTTCATTTAACAAATGAAAAACTAATGCTTTTTCTGTAACAACTTCTAATTTAGGGAAGATGATGCCATTAAATTCTTCTGCAATATTAGCTTCAAAAATACCTACACAGGGAAGCAGTAAAATACAAGAATGAAATCTTAAAAATTTACTGCATCAAATTTTTACTAAGTAACTGATAGAAAAACAAATCTTATTTTCATCCCCAAATGCTAGGCTCTTTAAAACAAAATATTACCTCTCCTCATAGACCTTACCTTACATGATTCTTTTAGCCCATCATAGCACTGTCCTGGCAGACACCACCACTATTACGTGATATTAAGTATGATAATTGGCATGAAGAAAATTGAAAGTGAGTAGAGTTTTCAAGAGCATCAAAATGGCTTAGAAATAAAAACCTGTCAAAAATTTACTTGACTTAAGCAATGTCATAAAATTTTCAAAAATCAGTCCTAGCAGTATAAAAGACACTGCAGTTCTGGGAGACAAAAAAAAGAGCTTATTCTTCTGTCTGTATGAATGATCAGAAAGGGACACCTGTGGCAGCGGGAGGCATCACAATGTCAACTGTCATAGCTAGAAGGGTGTTATTATCCCAATAAGCTCAAATGGAGCAAGTATTAGAAAGATTTCTTTTTATCAGTCAAATGTGTAATGAGGCACAAAATCTATTGTCTGAAATTGCAGAAAAATGCTCAGGAACTAGGGGAAATCTGAGTTACTGCCTACTTCTAATTAGAGTAGATTATTGGCTAGGATTGGTACAGAGACCTGTCCCACACACAGGCAGTGGGATGTAAGAATGGCAAGTGAGTATATTTTAATTTTAACTCTTCTCCCATAGAAACATACAATCAAAAACCACACTTCAAAAGTAGGGACTGAGGGCAACAGCAGTCCCAGCAAAACAAAAGGATAAGAATTTTGACCAATCATAGCTCAGAGAAAGTGTACATTTTTCAAAATGAAATTAATAATGTGTTATCTCCTCAATTTATATTGCAACCATTGCCCATGGTAGCTCAGCTGGTTTAAGCACGGTACTAATAATGCAAATTTCAAGCCCTCATATGGGCCATTCAGTCAAGAATTGTACATGATGACCTTTGTGTGTCCCTTCCAACTCAGAATATTCTGTGATTCTGTGAAATTCATGCTAGTCTGTTTACTTTTGACTAAATACCATTGCCTTTCAAAGCAAAAATATACTGTTGTTGTTCCTGAAATTAAAATCTTGATAAATTATTCTCTGTGTATCTAGTTTGCAGAAGTTCCACTCTTTTCTCAATTTTTCCCTAATTCAAGCATTTACAAGCAGTGCCCTAAAATCTTACATAGGGATTACAGTTCTTAAATGCCATACAGTATTTTCTAGAATAGTTTTATTAACTCTTCCCTTCAAAATACTTTCAAAAATACAAAGATGTAACGGCAGACAATAATTTTCTACTCTTAGATTTGCAATCCCCTTTTCAAAAAAAAACCCAAAAAACAACAAACAAAAAAACCCCAAACCAAACCAAAGCCAAAATCAAAAACCAAAACCAATGACAAAAAACCAACCACCAACCAAAAAAATCAAGACGTAATGAACTCATCAAAACAAACATTTTATTGATAGAAAAATCTTAAGGGTTTTTTGCTAATCAGGATTCACTCAAAAAATGTCCTTACTTTTGATTTTATTAGTATATTCTTAAGCAGTTATGATGAAAAAGCTGATGCTTTTACAACAGTCCACCTGAAAAGGCATGCTGCAGAAATTTTGATTTTAAAATCCCTTCTATTAGAAAAACAAAAATATTACAATAAAAAAACCCTACTGTGATTGAAGACTAACCAGAGATTTATTCAGGACCCTTAGGTTGACCTTAAAGAGCAGGTATAAAAGTTTCCCTTCACAGCTTTGCTTAGCAAAGAAATGTAAATGGAAAGCCTGAGGTACCATTGTAGATAAGCCAACACAAATTCTCCTGAGGTAGAGCCACTTGCATAGTGAGTCGTAAGGAGGTCAAGACACTGAGACAAGTCTGCAGGGACTCTTGATTCTGAAGGTTTCTGTCACTGCTGCAAACCATCTGATAAATGCAAACGTTTCTCGCTTGCAAAGCATGGAACTAAAACACATAGAAATATAAATAAAGTTAATTAAAATATAAGCATATGTCAGTTCACACTAGCAAAGCACAATAAAATGGTGAGTAGGAAAAGATTAGGCATACCAGAAAAAAAAATCAGCACGACATTAAACTTTTCTACACTTCTCCATCTATATAACCAGTATCTTATTTCTCACTCTCATATGTTACTTTTCTCTTCCACAGACAGATTTTTCCTTCTCTTCCATGTAATACCTAACATAATGTGACCTCACTCATGCCTGGAGTACAGCATCAGCTGAACAAACAACACGTGAAAAAATGAGCTAAGTGGGACACGACCAGTCAGTACCTATCAATCTCTCAGAAGCCTCCCAACCTGATAACGTTTGAAATGATACCATTTTTTTGCAGTTAATTCACTGAAACTGGAGGTTTCGAGCTCTGAAACTCTGTTTCTATGATTTTCTTAGTGTTACATTAAAAAAAAGGTAACTGTGGAAACATGGCAAAAAAATTTACATCTGAAGTCTTTAGATGTAATCATTTGACACATTATCATTCTCCATTTCCAGTTGTAGGGATCATTGCCAAAGTAGATTCCGTATCTGAAAATTTAGGGCTACCTCACTCTGTAAAACCTAAGTTACAGAACAGGCATTTTAGTATAGACTGGCAATAACATCTGGCACTAGCATTGGTTCAAGATCTAGGCAGAAAACAGAAAACAGTAACTCTGGAACTTCAAATTTATTTACGAAACATTTTAAAAAATGTATTAACATATTCTTTGATCATATTCTTTCTAGGAAGCTGAACCACATTTTAAAAACAAAAAAAAATAATACAAAACAAGTAAGTATCTCTTCTATCATGACCTCTGCTTCCAGCTTTTAAGCAAACTGTCTGCTTTCTTCTCTTCAATAAACACCTGTTTACACTCTAACCCTGACTTGAGGATATGAATTTGAATAGCTCAATATACAGGAGCTGCCTACCATTTCTGTTCATTGTTCTTGACCACAGAGTAACTTGCATTAGTTATTTCAAAATACCCACCATATACGAAAGTGTCGTGTTCCACTATGGGGAACTGCGAGGAGTTCTTTTGAAAATGGATGGTCGGGAATGAAATTAAGCCAAACGAGGCAAACCTTGTATCTGTGAACTGTTTATTGATAACAAAAGGAGAGGGGAAAGGAGAGGGGAAAGGAGAGGGAAAAGGAGTTGTCCGAGCGGAAGAGGGCTAGAAGAGAGAGAAAAGAAGAAGGAAAATGTAAAAGGACTGGGGGGAGAGGAGACAGAGAGAAAGAAGATGTGACCACCAGCGAGTCAGGGCAGCGCTGTGCAGGCGGGGGGTGCGCGCTGCCTGCCTGGGGCCGGGATGGGTCCTA
>VZRQ01003237.1:1090256-1113181 GCA_013397975.1 Machaerirhynchus nigripectus | reverse complement strand
AAAAAAAAAAAAAAGCAGTGTTTCGATTTCTGAGGGGTTTTCGTTACAATGAAAAAAAATAAAAAGGAAACGGATTGCCGGTGCTTTGGCACACTGCTGGGGAAGTTTGTTAGGCGAACAAACTCGTGGCTGTGTCCCAGTCCAGGGGGCGCAGGGCTCGCAGCCCAGCCCGTGGCTACGGTGTGAGGAGGGAGCCGAGTAGGGGCGGGCGGGGACGCTGTGGCGGTGCCCGGCGGGCCGGGAAGGGCAGCCCGGGAGCGGCGGGGCGGCGGCGCGGAAAGCCCCGCGGGGCGGCTGAAGAAAGAGAGCGAAGGAAGAGGGGTGCGGCCGAGAAAGGGAGCTGAGGCAGGGGCAGAGGGAACGGCGAGCGGGTCCCGGAGCGGTTGGCGACGCCGGAACCAGGGGGCGGCGGCGCAGCCCTACCCGTGGCGGTGCAGGTCGTGCTGCGGCTGCTTGGCCTCCCCCGCACCTCGCAGCCGCCGCAGGGAGCCCAGGACGCGCCGCAGCTCGGCCTCGAAGCTGTCCACCACCGGGTTGCCCCGCGCCACGGGCCCGAAGAAGGAGGCGTGAGGGGCCTGCGGGCCGGCTACGGGGGGCGGCCCGGCGGGCTCCGCCATGCTCGGCCCGGCCCCGGCGCGCCCGCGTCGCTGTCTCCGGGCAACGGCCGCGAGCAGGGGCCCCGCGGGGCCACCCTGGACAAGCCGGGAGGTACCGCATGGGACGGCTTTTCCACAGCCTGTTTCACCAGGGATGGCACTTTGCACCTACTGATTGTGTCACTGTGCCTACTACACGGCTACGCATAAAAGAAGAAAAGTGTGCTTATCCTCTAAATGGTTTTGTTTGTCTATTAAAAAAAAAGAAAGGTGGCAAACTAGGAAACTTAACAGCCCCTATTTATGTTAAAGGAGGTGCCTATAGCAACCTATGTGTTTTGAAGTTCTTTAAAGGCACTGTGGTAAAGAGGTTGGGGAGGGATGTGAAGGAAACTGACTCTTGCCACGTTCATCATCATGATGAGCGTAAGGGACAGCTGAACTGAAAACACTAAAGTGGAAGAAATGTGGTAAGTGAGCAGAGAGTCCTGGCAACCAGGGCTTCTGGAGGCCGTTTCTTGACCTTCAATGGAAAAGGATCAATAGAGAGGGGTAAAGCAAACACTTGAAAAGTGCATCCAAGTAATTCATAGATGACAGCAATGGAACTATTCTTCCAACAGATGGAGGCACACAGCATCAGCATGCTGACTTACTGGAATCAGAAAATACTGAGATAACAAGGTCAAAGAAATTACATGGGAATCATGTAGATACTATTCTTCCTTGGAAAATTGGGAAAATGCAAAAATATGATTAATTTATGACTAATGTGTCTGACTCATTTTACACATTGATTTTGTATTGTTACCTGCTGGGAGTTGGGTGGATCCATTGTCCAACAGGTATTGTGTGACTATGGGAAGATCCACCGACAATGGCTATGCATTTAGGTGGGAGCAAATTTAGACAAAGCACAGAGGGAGTGGGTTCCTCAGATATCTGTGGAGGAGGTAGAAAATGAAGTCTGCAATGAAAAGACATGGCAAAAAGATTTTGATGCAGGGATTTAGAAATCACTGTGTTCAGAGACAAATTTTACAGAACATTACAAATGAAGTATGAGAACTTGGCTTGGACAGCTGCTACTGCAACACGGAAAGATTTTGCCTGTGCTTTGCCATGGTAACCAAAGAAGTCCCTGTGATGGATACCAGATGACTAATAAAACACTGGCCTCTTAGGAAAGGTGGCCTGTGCCACTGTAAGTATTGCTGGTGGCATCCGTTTCAAGTCCCTATGAAGTTCTGAGCTAGTTTGCCTCACTAGATGGTGCTGCATCCCAAAGGGCTGATATTCACATTCATGGAATGCAGAGAGTGCTGTTCTCAAACCAGCAGTGCCTAGAAACTTCAAGGGGAACTTGAGAGACTGGAAACGAGACTGCTGAGTAAAACTTTACATATCTCTAATATTTGGGTAGCAGATGGTGGAATGAATATAACATTTGCAATCTGGATTAGCTTTCCAGCCATAGAAACAAACTGAGTCAAGGAAAACAATAAGAGAAAGGGAGGATAGCCATTCCCCAAAGGGCAAGATTGCAGAACTATGTAAAGATAAGGCTTTAATCTCTGGGAGATTAACCAGGGTGTAGCCGGTCAGCGAGCTCATGAAGAGTGTTCAGTCTAAAATTCCTGGGTCAAAGTTCAGCATGATCAAAGTTTGCATTCCCTGCTAGGTGGAGGTTTAATGTATGGAGGGCAGTTCTGACCCTCTCAACACCCAGGATGGACCATAGCAAGGAACTACACTGCAACAAACACTGTGGTGTGTATGTTATGTCAATTTTGGATGCTTACAATATTGACTCCTATTTTACTGTTCTGGGGAAGACTTGAGTTTAAACTTCAGGTAGTATCCACCTAACATTTCATGTGTTGAACATTTAATTTGGTCCAAAAGTCAAAAAGGCTTATAGATAAAAGATTAGAACCTTTTAACTTCAGAAGGAGTATAGATTCTTCAGAAGCATTCAGCTTGTATAATGTGATCTTTACAGAGAAAAGCCTGGTGTATACAAAGCACTGAGAGAGTGATGGCTACTGAAGTTGCAGCCATGATAGGATAATTTCCTCAAAAAGATGAGGAAATTTTTCCTCAAAAATTTTCCATCAAAAGATGGAGCATACCTGTATGACTTGGAAAGTTTACTGCAATTCTTTGAATTACATTACGTTGGGGTCACTACACCCTAAAAAAAGTGATCTGTTGATTGGAAAGCTAATGATTTATTCATCATTGGTAGGTGAACATTTAGATAGCAATTTGAATTACAGTAACATTAGGGAGAAGGTAGGATTAATTATGGAGCACTGGCATGGACAGGATCCCAAGAAATGGAACTTAGGTAAACCGCCTGACCCAAGCATAGAGGGTATAGCAACCTGTGCTTTAATACCACCAGATCAGATAGAAGGAAGCTGCCTCAGAAATAGAAGCACCCACGAAGAGTTAACTTAGTAAAAACCCATATAGGAAGTGTCTGCTCTCATGGCTATGGGGCCAAGAGTATGCTTGAGCTGGAAAGGAGGAAAACCTTGCTGTTAACTCATCAAGTTGCCTGCTTACTTCTCACGTGTCGGTTCCACTTGTATGAACAGCCGTGGTTACTAAGAGCAAACAAAGGGGGGAAACACTGTATGATCACAGCAGAGTTGGGCAGGAAGAGTGTGCAGTGATATCTGGGTACAGGGGCTGAGGTAACGTCTGCTACGCCCTATCTAGTACATCAACCAAAGTTTCTTTCCTGTGGGTAATTCTGAGATGCGTGTTCAGATCCCTTTCTAGGATGCTTGCAGCAAATGCACACCTGAATTATGGTGCCTATAGACTTTGCTGTTTGATATTCAGAGACAAGAGGCAGTCAGAGATGCTGTGTTACCAGACTTCTGCGGGGTAACTTGACAGTCCACAGAGATTTCAAAGAGCTACATTTATGTCATCTCTTCCTTGATGCTTTCAGGAAAAATAGTCTGAGCTGAAATGATTCTGTGCCATCACTTAACATCTCAGGCTGATAGGCTAATGGAGACACGAGAATTTAAAATAATGATTAACACGCTTATGTACTACATATGCAAAACTGGAATCTGCATTTACTCTACTTGCAGTATGCCTGCCTGGTCCTTAGAGCCAGTGGGAATCCACTTTGTGTAGGGTGTTCCACTTTGAGTAGGAGTAAATTGTTGGACTCAAAAAATAGATGAAAAGCTAGAGAAAGGAGCAATAGCGGGTGTATACTGATTCTTATGAAGAAATTCAGTGAGTTAGTCAAGCAAAACAAGGTCAAGAAAACACAATGTCTTATATGACAGTACAGCATTTGCTATTCACATGCTATAGGGGAATCGTATATGATACAAAGTAATAGCTCTAAGTTCCCTGATAAAGGTCCATAAAAAGCCATCAAACAGCTGGAAGAAGTGAACTAAGTTGCTGAATGCCAGGAACACTGTCACTTTATAAATGTAAAGAAGTAGTCCAGTGGCAGGGGGAAAAGGAAGAAATTGTTCTGAGCTTACAAGAGGCAAAACACGTAATGGAATGAATGTAGCTTCCAAATAACTAACTGTACAGGAAGCAGAGAGGTGCAGCAGACCTGCAAGCTTCTTGATACCACCTCCTGTGGCATTTGTCTATACCTACAGTTAATGAGACAGATCTGGGAATACTGGACCTCTATGGGCAGCTGTAAGAGATTATATTCAGCATTTCCTTCCCACCTACTTGCTTCTGGGCTGTTTTTCGTAAAGCTGCTGGTGGCTTACTGATAGTGTCCTCAGGCTCAGATGCCTTACTTAAATCTGCCTTTATATTCAATAACAATTTGTGGATTCCTACCCTTATCTAAGGGCTACTTAGTACCTTCCCACAGGAAAGTTAGAAAGGAGATTAGAGATGTATTGTTGTGTTTTGACAGCATTTGTATTTTTTTTGCTGCACCATGAAGAAACATGTCCTGAACTAAGAAGATACATGCCTGATTGCAAAGGTAGGAAAATGTGAAAAGATGGTGGGAATGGCTTACTTGGGACACCATACAGCTTTTCTAACACAGTAGCAGTTCAAGTCCTTTACTGAGACAGTGACACATATTTGTAAAATATTTCAGTACTCTTCCTGTCAGTGAGCAGTGTACAAAATTTGTCAGAAAATGGCATGGTCTCTGAACTCTGGAACATAAATTAACAAAGTATCTCAGGCATGTGTGTTGTTTGACAAGAAATTGGTGGTCTTTTAATATATAATGAAAGAAGATCTGGGACAGTTTCAATGCAAGTGAATCCTAAGAGAAGGAAAATGCTAAGTTTTTACTTGAAAATGGTTCTTGGCTTCCTTTCTGATCTAGTTCATCAGTGTTGTAAGAGGAAGGGAAAAGAGTGATCAACACAAGAAAGAACTGCAATGACTAAGAACCGTGCCAGTGCCAGGTTCTTACGGAGCTGCGTTCAAGCTTGGGGTGACAGTTGTCTCTGTGTTTTCGATGTATCATATGAAAGGCTTCAGTGCCAAACTCTAAAGATGAAGTGAGAGCTTTCAAGGTTATAATATATAAAAGGTTTTTTTTTCTTTTAAAATCTGAGTGCGAATGCTCACAAAAAGGTTTTCTTGGTTTCATTTTATCATTAGGAAAATGTTCTTAGGCATATAAATCAGTCTCAACTGGCTTGCAGAAAATGGGAGAAATCTGGGAGAAGTGATCTTGTTCAGCTGATTTTTCCCCCCACTGCAAAGAAAGTGTAGGAGTGTGTAATATTTGTGTGAACAATCTGTGAGATTTGAGTCACCCACTCAGGTTGTATCGTTATGCATTGAGTGGGTTAAGCAGTCTCTGGGGAGGGAGATACAGCAGGGGTTTTATATAGCTGCTTGAGTTTGTAAGAGGTTTAAATTGAAACATGACAGATTTTGAGATCTTCATTACGGACTTAAGTACCAAAGGTAGCAGTTGGAAATATGAAAATCCATGAGAGACTTTCCAAAAATGGAAATATTGCTTCAAGGAGAGAGTTTGCCTACAGTTCATGTTATTTTCTTAATTTTTTAAAGATACACTTTATTCCAGTTTACAAGTAAATTCTGCTCAAGTAGACATCAATTGATGATGAGCTTATTTTGCAAAGACTTCTAGGAACCTGCAAATATTTCATCTGAGAATGTACTATTTTCAGTTCACTAGACAGACCATGGAGGAAAGTTCGTGTCTCACTCAAAGATCTTGTCTCAAATCTCAGGAAGCTTTAGGGGTTCTCTGATGCAGAAGCTACACACCTAAGGCTAGTTTAGAGCAATAGTAAAGATGTCTTGCAAAAAAGCCCTGTAAATCCCTTCCAATCATGAAAAAGTGAAAGTATGTACAAGATTTTCAGTAATATGCATGGAAGCTGCATCTTAGAAACACACTAAAAACGTGGAACACTTAGATATATGTATAAAAAAGCTAGACAGAGTCTTTAGCTAAAGACAACATCCAATTTATTAGGCATAGATGGCCAAGGTAGTTTTTTGCTATTGAATGTGAAGTAGCAGAGATGGAGTGTGGAAATTATTTCTATTTTAGCTACACTGAGCTTAAGCTGATTGCTAGGTGGGCATCTAGTAGTTAGATTTGATTTTGGAAAAAAAAGTGATGGCATGTTTTGTTTAAAATACATTTTCTTCATTTCATAAATATGCTCAAGACAAACATTAGGTAAGAGAAAGTATAGCCTATTCCAAGAAGTAAATTAGTTCTGAAGATCTTCCCAAATTCTCCTGAGGCCAAGTGTGACAGTGCATTTTTATTCATATTCTCCTGATGCACATTTGCTGTCTATACATCTGAGCTGCTGCAAATGCTGTAGTTAGAAATGATCCTGGGGAAATTATACTATTGTTTGTATGTATAACTCCTGAGTAGCCAACTGCATCCTTATCATAACTCTTTCTCTGTTGTGCATTTGGTCTGGGAGTATTCACAGGATCAAAATAGACTCTTCTAGGAATTAACTACTGGCAACAAAAGGACACCCAAAATAACCTGGTGATGCCCTCCAATATTTTTAGATCAATGCATTTCTGTTCAGGCCTTTTCTTACTGCATTACAGTATGAATTTTGAAACTTTCTGATACAATTGCTTCCGTTTTCTATTATTACTAGTTTCACACTTGCTTGCAAGAATATTTCACTCCAAGGTCAAAGTATCTGCTGACTGAGGTTTTTTCAAGCAGCTGACAGAAATTGTTTTGGACAATAGTCTGACCTTGGACTAGGAGATTTAGCAGCCTGGAAGTCAGCAGTAGAAAATGACACAATGTGGAAGAGTAGTTATTTTTTGGTTATTTGGCATTGGTTATTCAAAGAAGTAGAAAAAAAAAATCTTTGTTTTCACATAGTTGTTTGGATTTTTCATATTTTTTCAATACTTTTAAAAAATATTCTATGTAATTATATTTTCTAGTTTATTTTTTCTAATAATATATACCATTTTGATATTTTGATATGTATTATTTCTAATAATGATATATGTAATTATGTAATTGTGAACTTTTAATATTTTAGAATTTTAGAAAATTAATGTTTAAGAACAAGTAATTGTTTTGCATTGTACATACATGTGAAAAGATTAAATAAATATAAAATTGTAATCTTTACCCTTTTCTCCCTCAGAACTTCAAATTAACAAAAGTGAACAATTGTCTTTTCTCTATGTGATGACACCTTAGGGAAAACAGAAATTGCTACTAGCACTTTACTGTATTTAATTGATGCAATAACAAAAAGATCTTGGCCTCACAAATGTAGATGCAATTTTGGTAGCAAGTTTTAAAAATGTTACTAAAATGCTTTCAGGTGGACATAAGGCTCTTAATCTGTTAGATATGGATACATTAAAATGGCCATTTTTTTTACTCAGTAGGTCCACTTCATATACTCTGGTGTATTTATTCCATTTAGAGACAAAACTATGGTATTTACCTTTGTAGAATCAAAGTAAATGGGCTAGATTGTATTCCTTCTTCTGTATTTTTAGCAGTAGACTTACTTCATAAATTATCCTTAAAGAAGAAAATTTTGTTATGTTGTACCTGTATAATTCCATTATAAGGCTGACAGAATGGTTCCTTAAAGAAGGCAGACAGAACTTCTCTGAAGTAAAGCATTATACATCCATCTGGGTTAGCACAAAAAGTAACTTAGATATAATTTTGTCATCAGAAACATAATCACTAGGTTTCAAACATGAATAAAAAAATTCCATTATAATTTGAAGGTTATCCACATTAGCATTTTGGTTGTGATCAAGAGTACACTTTTGTAGCATCCCCAGCTTTGTATGTTACAGAATGATCTTGAGTGCATGGGCTGGACTCCCTCTGAATGAACCAAAGATGAAATGTGCACTCCGTGAGCACACCTGACATCCCCCAGCTGACACCAGAAATTCAGTCTCTAGGAACAGACTAGGTAAAACCCCCAAAATGTGCATTATGTGAATATCTGGTCCCTGTGACTAGTTGTTTCACAGTACAGACCTACTCCGATTACACTGTTTTTCTTGTTAATATAGGCATGGACTACTTTGCTAAGTGGCAAAAAAATTTCTTTTGAAGCAGGATGAAAATCAATTATGCCATTTCTGGAGAGCTGGTTTTTTAAAATAGCTATACTTGAAGACACAGCCTAAGACACTACTGCTATCTCCACTTTTCTTTGCAGACAGAGGAGAGGGAAATGCTTACAAACTTTAAGCCACAAGTTACAAATTTTTTACTTGTCACAGAACTACATCTGTCTGTCTTCAAGAGCTAAAGAGAAGATTTTGAATATCTCCTCAGTACCATTAACATAGAGGACAAAACTGCAGTGATTGCAAATACCTAACAAAACATGCCAGTGCATTGTGTATGGTATAATATCAGTTTCCAGGTTAAAGTTTACAAATAGGGCCTATGCCCCTGGTTTGTAGTTTGTCTCATGATTTAGTTAAGAAAAAAAGACCACTTCTTTAAGCTCTGCTACAAAAAGTCTTCTCCAGCTCTGCAATAACAACATACATTTCTTTATATCTTTGGTTTATTTCATTAAAATTATAAACTTAGTACTTTCTTAGGAGCCTTCATTTTTTCTGGGCTACCCTCGATAGGCCATCTACATGTAAATGCTGTCCCTCAGCCAGAGACCACTGTGTCTGTGCAGCTCGGCTGGTGGGCAGATCAGTCACTGACTGTAGGACTCAGTGTGATGGCTCTGTTCACACTGTTTCATTACAGTCATTTGCAGGGGCTGAGAGAATAGAGAGCCTGCCCTTACCATGCAGCAGATATGCATGGTTCCTCCAGAGAACTCATAATGATTTCTTTAAAACACATACGAGGACACATGTCTGAGAGTAATGTTTGTCCTACTATAATAGTGCTCATCCTGTTTATTCAGCTGTCCCAGCAATACCCACCTAGCCATTTTTACCATTTATATGATCTGTAGTTTGTAGGAGCCTGATCATTCAGGGACAGTGAAAATTTGTGTGTTTTCAGGAAAGCATAAGAAGAAAAGGAGATGAGTTGATCAGTGCCATAATGCCAAATCCCCATTTCAGTGAGAGGTCAGATGACTCTGTTGGCAGTTCTGATCTGACACCAGATGCAGCATCTAAGCCAGCTCTAAGCAGGCTTAGCCACTTGGCATAGCACTGAGCAGTGTGGAAATACCAAAACAATGTAATTACAGCAGAAGGATGTACCAGAACAGTCTGTCTCCGAAGTCAGTGTATCTGGGATCACGCTGTGTATTTCTGATCGGGTGCTACTTTGCGTAGTGTGGGTGCACATTTAATGGCCAGTATTCACAGTACCACAGGTGCACAGAGTGAAGGATCTGAGAATGTACAGTCATGGAAATGACAAGAGGGAAGAGACTATTGTTAATGGGATGCAGAAACTGTGATTTGCCTTGGAAAGCTCAAGGCCTGTAGGATGTGGCATCTGACATACAGGGAGAAGGAAGTATAGTAGATGGTAGTACAACTTCTGTTGTAGTTGTACATGATGGAAAAGAGCATGTTACTGGTATTCTTTTTTCAGGGCAGAAGAGGAGGGAGCCCAGACAGAATATAGGTATTCACAGAAAGCACCGGACAAGAAGGCAAAGACAGAACAAAAGACTGAAGGGACATGAGAAGAAAGGAAAGGGAAATGGTCTGCAGCATCCTAAGTGCGTGTGATGTTTAAGAGTAGGGTCCTCAGGAGAAGAGTCTTCCCTTAAGAGAAAAAAAATCATGCCTTTAACACTGATGGAAGTAGGTCTCTCAAGTACATCTCCAGAGATTGCTCAGGATAGTGAGAGACAGTCTGGAAAGAAGATGAAAATACATAAAAAATTTAAAATAATACCTTCTTCAGAATCCTTCCTAAAAGAGATACTTTCCCTTTCATATATGTTTGTTGTGGTCAGGGTTTTTTGGGCATAGAAAAGGATAAAGTTAGCTGTGGCAACTTTAGTCCCTAACCTCTATTTCTCAGATCTAAAGTTGGGCAAACTTACTTTTGATAACAGCAACACTGACTAGTATCTAGCTCCAGCTCCAGGCTTGATAGTGATGCTGGCTGCCTTCAGACATTAATAGAGGAGTTCCAGGTTTTCTAGGAAAAAGAGCCTTAATTCTTGAGGTGTTTTTTTGGCGTTTTGGGGGGAGAGGGAGGAACTGGGAGGGGGGCTGTTTGGTTTGTTGGTTTGCGGTTTTTCCCCCTTTTTTTCCTCATCTTTGGAAAAGCTTTTGTACTGTTTAAAAATAAAAATTAAGACTTCTAGCAGAGGCAAGAGTGGTGGGTAACCTTACTGCTCCTACAGTTTCCATTATCTAAGCTTTTCTTTAGAGCAGTAACTGGAATAGAAGGCAGAGAGTGGGAGTGCTGAATGGGAAGGTGAGGGGCCCTGGCAGATCTCTGCAGTGCAGGTGGAGCTCCCTCAAGCCTCTGACTTATATTTTCTGAGTCAGAGAATTCAGGCTTGATGGTGGCAATTATGTACGCTGGGTACAACAGAGATCTGAGATAAAGAGATAATGGTCTTACTTATAATAAGAGAAAGGCAGTAGCTGAGAGCAATAGAAGAAGAAAGCAAGAAGAAAGGAAAAACATTAAGTGGGAGTAGGTCAAGGCATATATTTTAGCAACGGTGCTGGAATTTCAGGTCTTTAAACTTCTTCAACAGGTGATACTTCCTCCCTGGGACTCTGTAGCTATTAATATGGAAGCGAGACATTAAAATGTAGAGAGACAGTCTGGCGCTTAGTCCCTGAGAAGTTTGCAGACAGGGAGCTGTGGGAAACTTCCTCAAGGAAAAGTGTTTTGCCCTGAGGCTACAAATGGTGGAACATATTTTCAGGGTTGTTCCTAAGCAAAAGGACCTAGGGAGGTTCAGACCAAAATGATCTTCTCTCCATAAGTGAGCTGTAAGAGGTCGCAGTATGTTTTGGAAGGCTTGAAGATGTTGCTGTTCATAAGTGCCATGAGATGACTTTTCAGGTTCACCCTGTTGGAGCCCAAATTATTTGATAACGCCTACACGACACTTCTCTTACAGCTTAGGGATGTCCCTGTACTTCGTTAACTTTCTCAGTAATACATTTTTTACCCAGCTTTGGCCTGGTGACTGCATTTTGTGTTAATTTTTTGTTTAATTTTATTTTACTTTTCTATTTTCTTTTCAAATTTTGCCATCTAATGTAAGGTGATTACTGCACTTTAATAACTGAAATTACTGTAGCATTTTGGAAGTAAACGCTTGATCAGTAGTTAGGCTGAATCCAATTCCCTTTAAAAGGCCAGTTACCCAATGACAGGTCACCTGTGGAGTTAAAGAATATCAACAGTAGCCTGAAGCTATTCAACACTGGACTATTCAGTGAGTAGATAAATTTGTTAGACTTCAACACTAATAGTTCCTCAGGCATCATTATTATATATAAATTTATTCCTTGGGGTTTTTTCTGTCCTATGCATTTCTGTAGCACCTCTATTAGAATAATTTAGTACATCTCTGTCATTTGCGTTGACTGTTATTTTCAAGAGGTAATACCTCAAAAGTAGACATGATTAGATTACTGAATAATGCAAACCACAAGAGACATTTATAGAGAGGAAAAAGAAAATACAAGCTAATGGCTAGTTCAACCTTCATTAAATACAAAATGTAACAATTATGGTAACGTTTCCAAATTCCTTAAGTGTCCTATATCGCCTAAGGCCTTTTTTTTCAACCCTAGAGCTGTGCAGCCCCTGCATTTAATAATGTGCACAATAACTTTTCAGAGGAAAGAAGATTTTTGCGTTTGGAGGTGCATATGCATTCAGTATAACAGTTCCCAGCAAGTGGTGAGTAAAGTTCTCCAGATCATTTCTTCCTCAGTAGGAACTTCAGAACTTAGAAACACATAAATTTCTGAATGCCCTTGTAAAAGTCATCAGAAACATTTTTATTTTTTCTCAACTCAGTTTATCCTGCTCAGCACCTCAAGCATCTTCTCTTTAGTAGTTATTTGTCATCCATCATTAGTGCACACTTACCAGGATGCCCTAGTGCAAAGCACTAAAAAGCATAATGGTAAATGGCTGTATCACTCCAGAAGACATTATCACTATCATTTAAAAAACTCTTCACAGCACCTGCCACATGAGTATGTCTTAACAGGATAAACTGAAGCAAAACAAATAATTTTACTTCTCTAGTTTTTGAGAAACAGGAAACACAAAAGGAAATTAGAACACCCAGCACTCTTGGTAATAATTATCATAGGCGTTTGAAAAACAGTCACACAGAAAAGAATATGTGCAGAGTCAGAGACTGCAGTGACCTCCCACACTGCCAAGTTCTTTAGAATTACTGAAATTATAAACAAAGTAAAAGCTCTTCTTTCCCAAACAGCCGCCTCGATGTCACTTGTTTCCACATTCTGGCTTCTGTCGCTGCAGCCCACACTTTTTCTGTTGCTAAGTGCTTTAGGCTTCTGCAATATGTTCCAGCAGCTCCCTGTTTCTCTCATATCTCCAAATGTGCTATCATCTGAGAGCAGAATGTCTAGGTTTATCTGACGTGGCAAGAAAAAAAGATTAAACTGTACAAAGTACAGATCCTTAAAGAACACTAGAATTTTCCATACGAAAAAATGTCTTTGTAATCTTGCATGTCATTTCGTAACATTTTGTTAGAACCTATTTTCAATTCACGGTAGGATATGTGAGGGATGGGGGCACATTATGGCTCCTGGGAGCAGCTGTAACTAAATCTTGACTGTAAGTGACAATAGCAGCACAGAGCACCAGGTACTTGCAGACGCTTACATCAGCGCTGCCACTAAGCTATGCAAATAAAGAAGCTCATAAATAAATGGAAATCATAAGGAAAGTGGAAAAAAAAAAAGACAATACAACAGTTAAGATTTTATATAATTTTGTAATTATATTGGTAAATATAGACAGTTGCATTTTTTCATCATTCTGACTCAAACACTGTTTGGTTTCTTTTACCCTAATAGCAGGCACATAGTAGTTTCCATTCAGGAGAGAATGTTATTGCCACAGTTATTAACCCAGCTATGTCTGCCTTTTTTTGTCTTGGTGAGTAGGCATCTTACTGAGTGCAGTTTTCAGCTTGTGTGCCTTTACCCACCCTGGGGTACAATTCCACAGCTCTCCCTGTATCCTTGGCTACAGTACCAGCATACCTACTATTGTGAGTGCTGGCAGATTTTGCTTTATGTCTTTCATTCAAGTTAAGATGAGCAACATTAGCTCTTTAATAGTGATTAAAGAGCTGTCTTTAGTGATTAAAGAGCTAACACATGTCATTAAACTGTGTGGACATTCCCCTTATCAGACACAAGAAGCATTCTAGGTACATTTTTAGGTTAGATTTGGCATTTCCCAAAGCCAGTTCAAGGTACAGGAAAAGTAAGCAGTATTTTCAGGAGAAAGTAATTCAGCACATAAGGACTGGACTGATAGAATGCAATAGTTGATACTAAGGCACCTCATTTTTCCATGATATGTATTTTGGGGGTTTATTCTGGATTATATTTAGCCTGGTCACTGGAGCCAAACACCTCCGCTACACATGTGTTTCAAAGCTTTCTGAGAAGAAGTGTTAGGTATATGCTAGAGGACCTTGTGATGATGCAGCTCACACGCTATTTTGGAACCTCTTGTCCCCATTAGCACTAGGGTGCATGTGGAGCAGATTTGAAGCAGAGCTTCTGTTTTCATTTCCTCCTGAAGGAATTTGGTTTGTATGCACCTAAACCACTTTGAAAACTGCAACACTACATGGTAAGTGGAGACAGTGACAAGATTTTCCTTCAAACCACACTGTTGCTTCAAAACTAATTGCTGATGTATACACAGCCTTTTTTGACAGCTGATGAGGGAGCAGTCGGCAGGTTCTGCTAGGGCCTAGGAGACCAGATCAGCTGCTTTAGGCTGAATCTCTTCCCTCCATATACACCTCCTTTCAATATCACTGCAGGCCTTCCTGCTCTTCTATCAGCACTCTGTATTATTCATTTTCCCACATCCATTCTCTTGTTGGAAAAGGTCCCTGGCCTGCCCAGTTACCACCCACATGGAGGGTACAGGAATTGACCTGTGGCTGCAGAAATGATGCAGGCTGCAGAGTGAGGACAGACAGCTGCCTGAGACATGAGCATGGAGATGCCATGGCCAAAGAGACGTGAGAAAAGCGTGTCTCTAGGGTTAAGTGGGCATACATAGGTTGGTAGAGAGAGGTGTCAAAGTCCCCATGACTTCCAAAGCTCTGCTGCTTTTTTTTTTTTTTTAAATCTCAGCCTCCTAAAACATCACTGGCAGTTCACAGTACCCTAACATTTCCCTGAAACAAAAAAAAAGGCCCCCTCCCAGTGTCCCCATTTCTTATTCTGAAATAGCTCGCTTGCTCCTGCTGCAAATTTAGATTAACTCCACAAATACAAAATTTCTAAAACTGTGTTTCAGCAAGATGCTTTCCCTCTGCCTTATTCCCCCCACACAGAGGGTAAGATAAATTCTTGTTAAATCTGTCTGGTTTCTCTGGGTACCTGGGCCTCTTTTTTGCCTCCAGACATATTCTTTTAATAACTGTGTGCTGAGACAAGAGGTATCTTGCCTCTGCCTTCATTCCCTGAGTTAGTCTGTGCCTGAGACCAAAGCTGGTAACTACTCCAGGGTTTTTCCTTAATCAAACATCCAGGGTTTTTCCTTAATCAAAACCCTGGATGGGATGTTCCGTTGCTTGACATCTTAAAAGCTTCTTGTGGAGGGCTGGGGTTAGGACACACTCTGCTCTACCCTGGTTTATTTTGAAGCAGAGAAGAATACCAGTCAAGACAGGCAATATGCAGCAAATAACAACTACAAAGCAGTGTAAGAATCAGCTGAAAAGCACGCTTCATCCCCTTCTACCCAGACAAATTATTGGCACAGTCCCCACCAACCATGTAAGGAGGGACACACAGCCCCTGCATCACTCTACTTCCTGCTTCTTTTCCCCTGAAGCACTGGTTAAACTAAGTAGATTTTACAATGTAGTCATATGCTCAACTTGCTAATAATCAGCTCAGTGTAAATATCAACACATTGCTGCTGAGAGGGTCAAATGTCATCGTAACCGTTCCCTTGGATCACCTCAGCTTGGTGAGGGACAGAGAGAACAAAGGTGCCAGAGGGCAAACAGGTGCCCTACAGCAAGCATGGAAGAGCAGAAAGGGGAGAGGCAAAACAAAGCTGGTAAAGCTAGGGTCACCTTGAGTGTCGAAAAGTAGTGCCCTACAGAGCAGCTACAGATCCACACAAGGAGATACCAGCAACACAATTTTCAAGATTTTTCCATGTAGAAAGACCTGAGATGGAAAAAAAAATACAGGGGCAGTAGTAAACACAGTTTTGAATTCAGCTGACAAGGGCCAAAAGCAAGAAGTGTTCATATATTTCATCAACTAGCATCCAATTAAAACAAACCAGAAAATAAACCCCCAGCTGTAAGGGACAGCCGTTTGACATTTTTGCTGATATGCTCCTATGAAGGACAAGGAATAAGGGACAGAAGTGACCTGTATCTCATGCGTAAGGAGATCAACGTAGGAAGCACTGAGATGTTGTATTGCAGTGCTGTGCTTGCTACAATTGCAGAAAGAAAACTCTCACCTTCCCTTATAACAACTACAAATGTCTCTTTAAGGGCAGTATATACAGATCCAGTGTATTCCCTGAACTCTATTCTTGTTATGTTACTAAGATACAACTGTTTCTATGGAGAGCTTATTGGTGGGCAAAATAAACTGTTTTGATGAATTATAAAAAAGGTAAATTAATTTTTCAAACCAAAATATTGCATGAGAAGGCGAATGATACGACATCACACCAATACAGAATTTCAAGCACATNATATTTATATACAATATAAATTGCTATCTGTCCTGAAAAATACTTAACTAATTCTAAAGCCATGCATTTAGTGGCTACAAAAGCTCCAACTGAATTTTTGTTTGTTTTTAAAAGGTAAGTATAATTGTGCAGCAATTGACTGTGGAGTATAAGTATCTGCATGACCAGGAATATGCCACGTTGTGAAGTGAACAAAAGAGCTTTGAAATGTAGAATGGTAAAGCAAAGAAGGAGAGAACAATTAAGTATGTTAAATAAAGCTCACCATTTAATTTTAACATGCTTCTGTGTAACAGCTAGACTCTACAGATGACAACCAATAGATATGTGGGGGATTGTGGCATTCCTGCTTCTATTTTGTTTATAGCTCTAATTATTTTATACTGTGCTGAAACAAACCTTGAAAAATGCTGTGCTTGACTTAGAGAATAGTTTAGTTGATCATTCAGCGATTAGGCAAAGCAAGCAGCTACACAAAAAGAAATTTGTGAGGAATTCCACACTTAAATCAATTGGAATATATGAGTGACCTCTTCTTGGTTTTTATCTTTACATCTGTAGAAATTATTAATCTCATTTGAAGATGCACTTTGGTATTTTCAGTGTCAGAAATATTCTATAGGTTACTATCAGTTTAATCAATTGTCTTATTCAATATTAAATGCACATGTAGCTATGTAAAATTTCTCACTGGCACCTAGGAGGAAGCATTTCTTTCAGTGAGCAGATAGAAGCTGCCATCTATATTCTTCTGGTTCTATGCCACCCTTTTTTCTCTCTCACTTGGATAGAGTCTTTCAAATCTAGCACCAACACATAAATATACACATGGCTGCCTAAAGCAGGAAGATTCATAGAACAGCAAAAATTAGTTAAGAAAAGTCTGACTGATCTGGCTGTGCCAATTGAAAAAATTATTACAGACCTCAGCACTTTGTCCCTCCTGTGTGCCAGAGGGCACCGTCCCTAGGAGGTGTGTCAGGAGAAACTGTATGCATCTGACTCACCTGCCTCTACATCCTCACTGGTGGTTAAAGCTAAATGCCACACTACACAGGGAAATAGGTATGGTTCTGTCTCCTCTCCCTCAGGGTGTAACAACTTTCTGCAGAAGGGTAGGGCAACTGGCTGGGGCAGTTAAAAAATAACATCTTAATTCTACCTATCTCCCCAGCATAGTTAGCGTTGTTAAGATTATAAAACGGTAGAAGCCTTTGGCCTAGACTGACAGAGAAAGCCCTACATCTACTTGCTTCCTAATTCCCTGCATTCATTTTCCATATCTTCTCTCTTGCATTCTCTTTCATTCATCCCAGCTCTCCTCCTGTCCCCCTCTCTATCTGTAGTGCTTGTTTTGCAAAGGCTATCTCCTACTGACATATCAAAAGCTGCCTTTATAAATTTCAAAGCAGACAGCCAACCAGCTGCCAGTGCACAAAAAACTCCAAAATGTAGTTGATCTGAGCATGCACAGGGATCTCTAGAATATCTAAGAAAGTCTCGGCACATGAACAATATATGATACACCCTTGACCTGTGGCAGTACACAGTTCTCAGTGAGGTGGCCTGTTTCCCTCAGCCCACTTCATTCCGTCCCCAGATTTCCTGTGTCTCATTTTATTTCCAGCATTCACTCTGCACACTGGTTCCATTTTCATGTGCCTTTTCTCATACTCTTCCTATTCTCTACATCAGATTTTAGCGCTGGTCCCAATTCTTTTATTTCCATGTCTCTCTACACCTTCCTGTCCAGCATTAAAAAGAGAAATTTGAGAATGATCTGGTGTCATCTTCACTTGAACAGATACCATCTTTGCTAGAACAAACTTACGTTCATCATCAAACGTTTTATGTAACAGGATTACAGGAAAGTAACCAGCTGTCATGACTGAAAGCAATTTCATTTAAGTCCTGAAAAACTCTGGAGAGAGCAACCATTACAATGAGGTAAAAAAGAGATGTTTGGCACCTATAGTGTTGTAACTGCAGGAGTCCCTGTGTATTTTGTGCTTTACTTCCAAATCCACTAAGTAGTTCAAATTGGCAAAGATACAAATGTTCTGAGACTCACTGATGGCATTTCTAATCAATTCAGTGAATAATGACTGCAAATTTCTATGAAGCAATTTACTTGCCATGAAGAAGAGAAAGGGATGCTTGCTATTCTGTGGGAGACACTGAACCTGCATAAAAGAAACAGAGAAGAATAGGAGCCTCTTCCCCTGCTATTTCAGATTTCTGTTTTATAAAGGCAGAAGTGTATCCCTGAATGGTACCTGAAAGGGCCAAGCAGCAGAGGTGTGCATATACAAGTGACCAGTTTTCATTACCTGCAGATCTTCATTGTTTTGCTCAAATTCTTTTCACCGGTTTTAGTCTCCAACACTAAATGTAAACAAAATATAAAAGGAATTAAAAAAATACTTCTTTCACTAGGCTAGAGTTTTATAGTGATCTATCATCTAAGGCACAAACCTCATTTTTAGACAATCTACAGAAAATACCTCACCATTTCCTATCTAAGCATGGTAATTGCCCTAGTTGAAGTAGGCTTAATATCTTTTCTTTTGAAAAGCAGGATCTCCTGTCTTTCAGAGCAGTAGTAGAGAAATAAAGGAGTGTCTAGTGTTTATTTGCAAACCCAGGCAGAACTATACAAAGAGTCTGTCTCTATGCTATTAACTTCCTTCTACAAGGACTAAGCTGACTCTTGCTGAAGTCAATGGAAAGACTTCATTTACAATAGCTGGAGGAATCTCCAGCTGAAGAAAAAAACAGTCAAGAAAAAACAAGCAATAAAACTAGATTTTCCACTAAAACAATGCTCCAGATCCAAAAAATATACATAACTGGTAGACACTTTGTATGCTCAAATACCACAAATGCCAGATATAAATAAAAGCATCAATTCTGATACTGTAAAGATACTGAAATGATTATCTACATGACTGATAAATATTCTTCAAAATTTAGAGATACAAGGTGTAAGGAAATGAGAAACAATATTTAAGTACCATTGTGATAGGATACTGTGAAGTTACATATGGGAACTAAAAGGTTTAGCAATGTAAAGGAAGAAAACAGTTACAATGATATGTCATGTATATGTCATGTCATATATTACAAATATTTATATGCTAAAAATGGACAATATAGAGATAAGAACTAAGCACGGGTAATCTGCTTAGTCTTCTAGTAATTTCTTCAGCAGTTAATCAGTCTCCAAACACCTGTATAACTACAGAAATGAAAATCTCAAGTGTAGATCATGAACACCCCACTATTTGCACTTCGAGAACTCTTTCCTGCTTGCCAAAAGCAAGGTTTACAAGAACAAATAGTAACTTTCCCTGTTTCTATGTGAAATATACACAACTAAAGCAAAGCACAACTAAAACAATGACCAGCTACCAGTTACTGAAATCATGGTAGAAATAGCTACAGCTCTTGTTAGCAGAAGTATATCACTTTTTGCTTCTTACAAGGGTGACCTCCTTTGTGGTACTACTTCCTGCTTCCATTCATCTGAAAGGAAGGGATTTGGTCTTCCAGTGAGGCAATAGAACTATACTGTTTTTAGCCTAGAGGCCTTGTACTAAATCCAAGTAACCTGGAAAACACTTTATATGAACATCAGCTTGGAGTAAGAAAGTAATAAACTATCTTAATTTGATTATATTTAATGGATTGGAGTTTTGCGTAGGTGGAAGACGATCATTACAGAAAGGAGCACTACACAGACTAATATATAAATAGCTCGTGCTGTGAGGAGAACAATAGCCCTGTTTCTTTTCTCAGAGCACAGATACAATTAGTTAGAGGATATTGCATTCTTCAGAAATTTTTGGCATCCCATAGAAAAAAACAATTGCATTTCAAAACAGAATATTGTATTTGGAAATCATTTCCTCTTTTAATAACCTGCCAAGGCTTTCAGTCTTTCCCCTGCAAACGAACACAGCCCTTGTAGTTTAGCACAATGCTTTCCCACACTGCTGATTGCGAGGTCGCTGACTCCTGATGCAGCGACACAGAATCCTGAGCTTGGCTCTTGGCAGGAAAGTAACTGCTTTCCACATACATTGTGTTAAAAATGCCTATGTTTCTGTAGGGTTTCCATCTACCATTATGTGAACTCCACTGATTTAACTCTTATACTTTTACTGTGACAGAATAACTACATACTTTTGTTGAAGAAATGTAGAGGTAAAGCAAACGTTCATTTTCAAAGCAGGAAATTTCAGTCCCCTGATAGCACTGTATTCCTACTGCTGGATTTATATTCTAATGGATGATGTAGATTTCATCAGATTGTCCAGTGGCAATAATTCATTCCATGTAATCTGGGTGTACTCCATTCTTGCTGGCTTAGAGAGAAGACCTATTGCACTCACCACCCAATCTATCTTAAAACTAGTTTAAAATATTAATAATCATGGTTAGCTAGATGGAAATATGATTGATTGCTACATAATCCACTAAATAATAAAACAAATCAATAGCTATAGTTATAAAACTAGACCCATGGGATAAATTAATCAAAACCAGTGCCTACATTTCAAACTTATGTCTGTCACTTTGTCTTCCTTCTGCACTGTCTTTTGCCCAGATGTGAAAATCTTCATCTGAGGTCATGAGGTAGTGGCAGATACAAAGACCAAATGGATATCAAGTGTTACACTGTTACAAACTCTTCCCTCTTAACAACTCATTATTCTTCCCATTACAAGTGGAAAACCCTAAAATACTCTAATTACACTGCAATCAGTGTTGTACCTGATACAACAGTGTATCAACAATAAGTAACAATAAGTGTACCCCTTATTTCTTGTGTGACTCATCCTATCTGCTCATTTTTTAAATTTCTTCTTTTATCTGCCATAATTACTTTTCCTGTAATAACAGGAGTATCAACAGCAGACATGAATATGTATCAAGTTAAACAAACATATTTTATTAATATTTTTAATATTTAAAAACACAACTTCATAAACTTCCAACCCACCTTCTCTCTGTATTTCATACATGGAACAGCTTTTACTTCGATGTGCTGTAATAAATGGACGAGCTGCACTTGTTGCTGTGCTGTCTCAAAAACTTGTTTTACAAATCATGCATGTAATAAACTTGCACACTATCATTTATAATGTTACTATGTATCCAAAATAGCCTTCAAATTGAACAAGATGAAACAAAACATCCATCATCTAATTAGCATTCAAAGATCAGGAGAACTGGTAGGTCTAGCATGAACTGGTAGGTCCTGAGCTTTAAAGGAGATCTGTAAGGGGTATCTTTGCATTACCAGAAAGTTCAAAGCTCGAGTGTCTGCTTTCTCTGTGTGATTAAAAATCCCACAAGTTTTGCAAATGTAAGGTAGCTATCCTACATCTTGAAAAGATGCAAAAATACTTTGGTAATCATGTTTTGTCTGTATAAACAGAAAGTTTGTTTCTGAGTCATATTTACTTATTTTTATGGTAAACTAATTTCACTAGAAGTCTACATCAGCATGAGCAAAGTGAATTTCTGTGCATTTAAGAAGTGGTTTCATGCTTGCACTCCTTTTTTAGGCAAGAGCAAATGACTTCTGTTTACTGGGAAACATACTTGTCTGTGTTTTGGTTTGCTTGTGCTGTTAGAAGGGTCAACAGAGCTGGAAGCAGGGGAGTTTTCAGCTGGCACTGCTCCTGTGACGGCAGCTCCCACTTGGCCCTACTGTGGAGAAGGCCTGGCTCAAATAGGCTGCACATGGAGTTCTTTAAGATCAGGGGCTTGCTTCTGCAAATTAAAATATTCTCTAGTCTCCACCTAGACATAGCACAGTGCAGACCTGCCTGCAGGATGAAGGAGTTTTGGCCTCACTCAGCATCCACAGGAGCGTGGTGAAGCAAAGACCCATAACCCTGGTCTGCATGAAGCTGGGAGAAGGCCCCGTGACATCGAATTTGAGCTGACAAAGCAAGAGAGAAGGCAGGCAGCAAGGATCAGCGGATGTCCAAAAGGAAAAAAACCCAAACAATTTTCCAAATTCTGGCCCAAGTGTACCTATGCCCTGGTACTTTAAGTTCAAACCCATGTCACTAAAATCACTCCGGATTTGGCCTTCCTGATAGATCTTATTCTTTGTGTGATGGAAATGCAAATAAGGATAGCACAGAATAGCTGGCTCTCAAGACTACCTTTCACCTTATAGGTCTTGTACAGTAACACACAAAGCCTAAGAACTTTAGGGCTGGAAAAGCCTGAGAAGTGAGGAAACACAGACTACATCACCTTGAGGGGAAAAAGATTCTAAGCGCAGGAAGGCAGCGCAGTTGGCACGGTCAGAACGACCAGGAGGAGGACAAGGGGGATGGTATGGGGACCGTGAATGCAAGAAACAAAGGAAAGAAAATACCATAGGAATAAATACAGAAAACGTGAGTTAGAAATTGATCTAAAGAGACACTCTGCTTCCCTTAACTTCGGTTCCTGATGTGTCAGCCGTAGGAAGGGGGAGCAGGGGGATGCCTCAGAGATGAGCTAAATCGCCCTGCAAACCCAAGAGGAAACCCTGCCAAGGAACCGGAAAAAATGAAGCGAGCAAACGCCCCTTTTCCACCCTGCCCTACACGAAGCCACTCGGGGAGACCCCTCGGACGGCCAGCAGCACGCAGGGCCTCGGAGAGGCTTCCCTGTCTGCCGAGGACACCCACTTCCTCCCGCGGGAGGAGGCGGCCGCGCAGGGCCGCTGAGGAGCAGCGAACGGCAGCAGCGCCCCACTCGGCTCGGCGCGGCCGGGCTCCCCTGCAGCGGGGAGGGCGGCCCAGAAAAGCGCTGCGGCAACCCCCGCTCCCCGCGCCGCCGCCCGGGGCATTCCCCGCGCTCCGCCCTGACCCCCCCGTTCCCAGCGCAGCCGCCGGCTCAGC
>VZRQ01003237.1:958298-1089832 GCA_013397975.1 Machaerirhynchus nigripectus | reverse complement strand
GGGGTGCGGGTCCGGCTTGCGGCGGGGTGTTGGCTGTCGGCCTGCGGTGCGTGGGACGTCGCGGGGGGTGAGGGGACAGCGCGGCCGCGGAGGATGGGGAAAGTGATGGTGGTCGTGGTGGAGCACCCCGCGAGAGGGCCGGGGGCTGCCCGGAGAGCCCTGGGTGCCGGGAGCGCCGCTCGGCGCCCTCGGGCAGGGTCGGGCCGGGCTGCGGGGGATTTCCGCTGCCCGGTGGCGGCTGGGAGCGTCTCCGCGGGGGCTGGGGGGCAGCTCCGGGAGGCTGAGCTGCAGCTCCGGGAGGCTGAGCCCTCAGCGAGCGGAGCCGAGCGAAGCCGGGCCGGAGGGGTGAGCCGGGGATGCAGCCCCTGAGCACTGCCGGATTTTTTGGTGATCCTGCGTTCGTCACCGTCCTTTCCCCACCGCCTCCTCCTCTTCAAGCGAGGCAGCGTTCTCCTGACAGCTCTTCTCGCAGCCTCCGCACGTATGACACATTCGCTCCTATTGCAGGTCTCCCCCCACACGCACACCCAAAATATGTAGGTTTCAGTGCTTGGCATAAGTCTTTCTGCTCTGAGCTTTGAGTTCGAAGGTGACAGGATACGTGAACATTGTCTGACCCTGAACTTCTGTGAACTCCTCCCTCTCCTTCCTCCCTCAGATATGTAATGGCTTGAGACCATTGAGAGCAAAATGGTTCTCTTGAAAGGACGGGGGAAACCAGGTGGCATCATGTATATTTTATGTATCTTGCAAATTTATTACGTCCACCAGTGCCAATACCATGTTCATAGGAGTGGATTAGCTGTTGTGTTAGAAGAATGCTGACCTTGATCCCCTTTGTCTCTCCTGCAACAATTTTGGTAGCTGGCTGTAGTTGTTTTAAACTCATTGCTGTCTTTGGCACTTTGCTAATGGTTGTTAACAGTGTTATGGGTGCTATGAAGAAAATGGGGCTGACTTAATCCCAACTCAGTAATTTAAAAAGCATCCATTTTATTTTTTAATTTTGGTGAATAATTTCTAATCTTTTGTAGTTTAACAGAAGATTAATAGCAACATTCTTGTAGGTATCGTGGTATAGATATGAGAAACAAACCTGGCTTGACGTTCTTCATCACTTCTCTCCCCCCGCCTTCTTTTTTAATTGTATTAATTGAACTGGAAACTATGTCACCAAAGGTTAAATACTGAGAAGATACGGGGCAGAAGAAAACATTCATGAAATTTGACTTAGTACCAAATTCAGATTTGTTTTTCTTACTAGAATTGGAAAAAAAAGTAAGTAGGTGATCTGGTATTTTATATGCTTAAGACATTAAAGAAATTGCCATATTGCTTTGTTATAACAATTCTCTGTATTCGTACACAGCCCTTGTTATTTACATCTGCACTTCAGTAAGTGACATGAGAGAGGGTTGTTTTGAATAATTAATGTAGAAGTAACAGATACGAAAACATAAAATCACATGCTTGAATACATGGTGAAAATTTTCCTTAAAAATTGTTCATGCTTGAAAGACCAAACTGAATTTACTTATCTAACATAGATAAACCATTATAATGTTAACTTGGCATTAAAAGAGCCACTTAAATTGGAAAGATGAAAGCATCTTTTGCTGGCATTATTTAAACACTGCTTTGACAGTAATGAGTCTGACTTACAAAAATCTTTAGGAAGGGTAATGCAGTGAGGTTCGTACCTTGTATTTGCATATTGTGCTGTGTAGCCCTGTGTTTACCCAGGATGGAGCTCTACACAAATCATGAGGTGGGTTCTGCCTACATCCATACTGAAGAGTTTGCAAATTAAAGCCCATGTTGTCTGAAGCAAATTATAGTTTGAATGTGGAGAGTCATTTATTTTAAGCTTGGCTAAGAATGTAGTGCATTAATTGATCTTTTTAATATGTAAAATGCCACTAGCGCGTAGTGAAATACTTAATTTATGATTGAAAATATAATTTAGATTGAGAAACAGATCACGGCTGTGTATTTCCCCTGAATGGCTCTGGCTTCAGTTTCTGCCTGACACTGCAGTGTGTAAATATGGACTAGCTTAAGACAGGGATGTTAAGATGCTAAGTCTGCGTGTGTTACTGTTATGATGGGGAGCTCTTACAGTAAAACTATGCAGAATTTTTTGAATGGCCTAGTAACATGCAAAATCTTCTAATTTCTTAAATGACTACCTGCAGCTAGGAAAAAAAAAAGAATGTTTTGCTCATCTTAATAAGTTTCTGTCCAGCACTATATTTGAGTAATTGCGCCTAAAAAGTGCAGTTGGGAAAGGCTTTGTTGGTGTCTGATTCAGTGAACAGTCTAGATTAAAATCTTTCCATGAGTTTGCTCTTGACCCTCTTTTCACGTTTAGTGGAAGTTGTTGATATTCCATTTACTAATCAGCTTCTATTTTTTGTCCAAGAAAGCTAATGAGCGTATTTTAAAAAGTTATATATATTAGTTGTGTATTTATTCAGTGCATTGTAGGATAGGATGTGAAAATGGATGAGATCATGTCTAGAAATCAAGCTCAATAATGATAAAGCTTTTCTAGCATAAACTCACTAAATGTTGCTTAAAGTTCTTAAGTTACAGGTATCTTAACTTGTTAGCTGGATGCTTTCTAATGCTTACTCTTTTTTTATTTCTGCAGCAAGCCTTGTATAGCTATTGAGGCAGCTGGACACCACTGTAATCAGTGGCAGTTCAGAATTTTATATAATACACTGTAACTTTGGCATGTAAAAAGGCTATTAAAATGCCAAATGTTTACTCAACAGTTAGGGTTCACATCTAAAGAGCAAACTAAACCTGTCTGTTGTTAGCAATCACTGCCGTATTTTGCAGTGCACATATTCACAGCAATGGCTTTTTTCCTTCTGAGTGTAAGAAGTGGGATTTTTTTTTTTAATGCCTTTTCACATACTGATGTAGCAACTTGGATGATAGAGGTAAAAGCGTTTTATATTTACATATTTTGATCACTAGACAATAATTTGCTTTTTAAAAGCAAGTCTAGGCCTAGGGGGATTTTAAAACTCCGAAGATTTTCTATCCTGTTATGTATTCCTTTTGGGCCCTGGTAATGTTCTTCCCCGTGAAACAGGGCTTTCTCCAGAAATACACACTAATGCTGTGGGATGGGGTTTTTTTCCTGTGTATTTTGTGGAGAGTCATGATGCACTTTAGACAGCTTTTATCTGAAGAATAAAAGTTAATGCTTGTTTGGACAAATGGCTTTTTATAATTCTGTATTGAGTACAAATTCATATATACTCATTCATAACTAGCTTGATGGATTGCCAATTCTTCCAGAGTTGTTGGTTTCCTGAACTTCTTTTACCAGTGATGTCAACTCCAGAGTTAAGTAGAACTGGCTAATTAGAACATTTACAAACAGCTGTTTAAACCACTGATAGTCACAAGGAATAAACAAGACTGGTACGTGACCTGATTCGTCAACTTGGAGCAGAAGAACATTGGAAAAGAAAAAAAAAAAAAAAAGAGTTCTTAGTTCTGTGATCCTGTTGTATGGAAAACAATGACCATAATGGGTGCATAAATCAGGTAATTTGCATTGGACCAGCTTTGCATACATCAGTCCTTGGATAGTAAGGCTTTAGCCACATCCCTGGAAATCATTATACCCTATACCTGTATTATAAAATACCATAGACACATTGATACTGGAAATCACTGTAACAGTGCTTTACTGGCGTATTTGGGCTTTTGTGATGTAGTGCTTGCTTTTAAAAGATTAGAAATTTCTTTCACTAGGAAACGTCAGTTTATCAGGGGTGCTGTGCATAAGCATGAATGTTGGAGAAAAAAGAAATGTGATAGATTAGCATTGTCAATGCAGCACCAGAAGAAACAGCTGTCAAGTTGCGTTTTAATTTTTCACATGGTAAGAGAGGATTAGGCAAAATTATTTTTAAAAGAGTGAAAAGTACCAACTTTATAACATTTTTAACTAAACACTCAAAGGCTTCTCTGAATTTCAGGACCATTTTCTTCTTGCTTATTTCAGTAATACCTTGAAAATGCTGTAAGCTGAAGGACGGTTTTATCTTATGTTTTGATTATGACCTTTTTGTTTTCCTTTTTTATTTCTCTTCTCTGGAACAGTTAGTTTTGCATATTTTATGATGATCAGGGCTGTGTTATTATACCAAAACAAAGAAATGACATGTCTTTCAGTTGCACTCCTAGGTGCAGTTCTTGCCTATCTTGGATTTTAGGTTTAACTTCTTAGGTATTTTGCGTAAGTGAATGTTACTCTGTGCCCTCTAATCATATTTTATTTAATTATTATCTCTACCTCGTAATTGTACTCCTTTCTGTGACTGCTGTTGTTTTCAAAGGTTTGGTAGAGTTGCACAACGGTCTCTGATTTTTAACATCTGCATTTTGTCAGCTTAACTAAGGATGCTTGGATGCTTTCAGTTTGTGTTAAAGTTGTCAGAATCATGACATTTTCTTCTTTGCTTGGTGGATTAGAGCATTTTGCAGGCGTGTAGCTGTACTGAGACAGTAATATCATAGTCAACTGTCATAACCTGTATAGACTTTCAGAAATGTCTTTTCCCAAGTATTTCTGACATCCTCTTCTTGTCTTACTCATCTGGAAGTATCTTTGTTTGGATGTTGTTTAGGTATGTGCAAGGTGTCTTTATACAGCAGTCATTAAATTTAACATTTTGTGAGGTTTACAGTTAATTGGTGTTCACTGAAATAAATACCTTTGCTAAATATGGATTATTGAGAATTATCAAAGAATATTAGTCATCAGCAATACCGTTGTCCTGTAATTGAGAGAAAGCTGTTTGGGTTAAAGAGTTACAATGGTTTATAGGTTAGTTTACAAAAAGTGTAAAGAAGCCAGTTTACAAAAATGTAAAGGAATTGACATTGAGATCGATTAATAAGATTTGTAAGAGAGGCCAAAGACTGTGATGAGGAAAGCCCACGCTGTCACCAGCTATTACAATTAGGTGTATTTTAGGGTGAAATGGAATTCTAACAAAGCCATTGGCCAGTTAGAAAAACTAAAGAAAATATTATCATTTGATATTCTTACAATAGGTTGATGTACATGAAATAGTGTTATAAGTAAACCAGCTGATAGTCATATGTGGTTCTCTGGAGCATATCCGAAGAGAACCTGGAGGTGTTAAACAGCTGGCACTGAAGTTGTGCAGTAGGAATCGTACAAGTTGGTAGGGCACTTTCTGGAGTGGAAATGCTGGTCATAGATCTCAGTATGTCTTAGAACACTGAGAAATCATGTAATTTCAGCACAACTAAGGTTGTTTTTCAGTGGTTTTAGAAGTTAGTTATATGCATAGTAGTGGATACTGACAGAGTGGGAGATGAAGCAAAGAAAACAACTGTTACTCAGCATGTATTTATAGAGGACCAATCTTGTGAAATTAACGTCTGGTTCTCTTGATAAGATTAAATACTTCGTGTGGTATGTTGTTGATACTGCAGACAGGCGTCACTGAAATTTTTTATTTGGCTCTTACGTGGCATTTTGATTATGGAACTAAAATGATAGATCAAGTGTCAACATATGAAATGGTTTAAAACCCAGTGGATAATGTGAATCAAGTGGTTAACTATAAATAGTTGCCGTTACGTAACCGCGTGACGATGAGGGCTCCTCATCGTCAAAGTACGTTCCTGAAGGAGCCCTGGGAAACCTGCTCCGTGTCAGCTGTTGGGCATTTGCACTAATGAAGTGAAAGTCAGTGAAAATTGCTCATTATTTCTGTAGCTCCAGTAAATTGGGAAAACAATAGATACTGAAGAATGGGTCATTAGTGCAGGGTGGATGCTTGGAAAAATGGCAGCTTCCTGTTTGTTTACTTGATGTAGTATTTTATATCAGGCTTTTAAAGATTGAATACAGTGTATTAACTTTTAAAATAAATTAGTTATATTTGGTAACTAAATCAAATATATGCAGCTATTAATATTAGCTTTTAGTTTGGGTATTTATTTTGTAAAGGTTTGGAATAGTTTCTCATGTATAATACAGAACAGATACTAAGTGTTGATCTGCATTCAGTATGTGGGGTTTAGGGAGAGCTTTTGTTTTGAAAATATATTAATCAATAATATAATTAGTGGTACACAAGAGGATGAAAAACAGTGATGAAATAATAGATTACATTTTATATTTCCATCAATTTTCTGTGTATCTTGAAATGAAGTTGAGTTTCTCAATGTAGGGTTCCTAAATATTCTGTGTAGGCCAAAAAAGATGTGTCTGTATATACATTTAACTGGAGAAAATGAAAAGGCATTTTTTCAGTCTGTCATTAGTTTATTGCCAGTGCAGCTTCCTCTGCCCTTTCTCTCTTTGTCAGGATGTGATTGTCATAAACAGCAATAGAGTATCTACATGTGCAGGGAGCTTGTTGCCTGCCTAGCTGCTGTTCAGTCTTAAAGCTGTGTCATAAATATCGTACTAAATGGTTCAAGCATCTCCTTGTAGAGCATGAAACCATTTCATATTTCATCTTACTTATGTTTGCTCTGAAACCCAAATACAAAACTAAAGACTTCCTATATGACTGTGGGAGACTAAGCTTGAGCTGCTGCTACCTGTGAATAACTTAGTTGCTTCACAGAAGTTCAACCTGGCATAACTCTGGTGCTATCACTCAAAGCCGCGGTGATTTTCACCTTTGCTGGCTGCTGCTCTCATCCCCACACTCCTGCCCTTGTACCAGCAGGTGTCTTGTGACTCTGTCAGGGAACTGGTGCAGGTTACATTGTGTGTTTGGGTTCAGCTTTACTTTTGTGTTTACAGGTAAATAATAGTCACTTTCTGCAGTATCGATGGAAAAACAGCAGTTTGTAATTACTATTTTTTTAAATATCCTGAGCAGATGGGAGGGGAAACTTCCTGTGTTCAGAGAGGAAAGGAGGTGCTCAGCTGCTAAATACATCAATCATATATGCTGTAATAAAGTCTTTTAAAAATGATGCATAAAACAGCAGCTCAAAAACTTGCTTTGGTATTGGCTGTGTGGAAAAAATTACTGCTATATCTTATAAAATATATTCTTAATTTTTAATATGGGTACATGTTTGGGGTGAGAGTTATGAAATGAAACAGGATTTTTGGTGTGGAAATCAGTGTTGGAGGACAGACATCTAAGGAAACTAAAAATACTCTTTTTTTTCTGGCAAATAATATTTTAAAACTGAACTAAATAAGCTGAAAATAAGCTACAGTAGGAGTTTGAAAATATTTGGAAAATGCAACAATAAAAAATTACTTAATAACTATAATGTTCGTATTTTAAAGGGGTGTAGTAGTGGAGTGGTGCAGGGTCGGTGTTTTGTTTCTGAAGAATTGGTCACCCCTGGAGAGACAAGATCATTGGCATCACTGAAGCCACAGTTTGGATTTAAATCCCTGGAATTTACACTCGGTGTTGTTGAGAATAATGACCTGTACAATACTCAGGTAAAGGAATTTCGGAGGCAGTTCTGAAATTTGAGGTTTTCCATAATGTTTCGTTACCTTTGTCAATGTGATTCAGTAGGTTATGGCAAAGAAGCAAAATATTTTGAAGCTTATGCTATTTACCTTCAGGATTAAACAAGATAAACAGCTTAACAGTGTTCCCATTTGCACAAGTCACAGTATTTTTAAACCTGCTGCTCATAATTCTGGGTTGTTTATCAGGGAATACAGTTAACCTAAATGTTTTTGGAGGCTTGTTTCTGATACATCTCAATATAATTCTCAAAAGCAAAAATATTTGATCCATAAGCCAAAAAATAGCTTTAAAATTAATTTAGTCAGAAGGCAGCCCTTAGTTATTAAGCATAGTCTTTTTTTTTTTTTTTTCCCTTCTGGGCTGCACAGGAGAAACAACATAATGGTGTATAGTAATTAGTTTGTTCAATAGTTATATGCCTTTCTTCTTGAATTATGCAATTTTAGTATTTTAGAAGCAATTACGAAGTAGATTATGAGTTCTGAAGATAAGAATTTGATGTGCTTTGGTACGAAGCTTAGTCACTCCATTTTAAAGTGTGTTTGAGTATGGTTTGTGTATAAAATATAATGTGTTCAGTGCTGTTAATTAGGTGTTCTGAACCTGGTTCCTTTAAAAGGGGCTGCTTTTTCTTTTTTTTTTCTTTCTTTTTTTCTTCTTTAATTGTTCTTGGTGGTCTTACATAATAGGAGTTTTGCCTTTCTGGTATTTGGGAATATTTCTGGTAGTGGAAGAGGTAGCCATTAGTTGAAGGATTTAAGTCATTAGCTGTTTGTCACTGTTAAAAGTTAATTTGGGCATGAATGGATAGCTAGTGATCATTTTCACCTGTAGCTGCATCTTAACGAAATACCTATGTTCTTCTTAATCATCTGTTTCTAGCAGTGGGTAGATAAAACCTGAATTTTTTTTCAGTAAATAAGTTATTCACATCTAAACTATAAATTAGGACAGTTTAACTGGTTTGCATCATAACTTTTCTCAATGCATATTTCTGTAATCAGTAGAGAGAAATAGGTTCAGAGGGTAGTCCAGAGATCTTAATGCCTCTCTTTCTACATTAACCTTGGAGGGAGCCCATAAGAACCATTGGTAGTGTATTACAGCATTACAGTTTGAGTTGAATTAAGTGCTTATCTCAGAATCATTTCTGTTGCATCAGTAAACTGAAGAGGTTTCCACACCTGTCTGCATTACAAAGTTGATGGTGAAGAAGGAAGAGAGGGACTGGCTGGGGGACAGTGCCAAGCATTTTCTTACTGGTAGTGGGAAACTCTACCAGCACCGGTATGAAACTTTCTCCTAAGTGCCTCAGATGCCTAAAGGTGNTCCCCCCCCCCCCCCCAATTTATGTACTTAGGTCTTTTAATATGTAAGCAATAAAACATGCAGATTTTTCTTTATTCATCACTCCTGCTTGCAAGTGCTTAGTGTGAATTAAAATCCTAGTCACGTGAGTAGTACTGATAGTATATTTAAATATTGAAATAGGTTCCTGAATGAACTGTGTTCATGTTATGTCTTCTGGCAATTTCAGCAGCTGGGATTGGAAGGACAAATAAAAATGATCTGGTTTTTTGTAGTAGGAGAATCTTGTTCTTTGAATACATGTGCTCTGTGATAAAGTAAGACAAGTGAAGATCTGAGCATATCTTAACACCTGCAGTTGATGTTCATTCTTGACTTTTTAATGATATACTGCATTAAGTTAATGGTAAATTTACATCTTTACATTATTGGATTGTCATATCTGCTTTTGGTAACTGGAATTGTATCTTAGTTCAGAGTTTGTTGTTTGTTTTTTGTTTTTACTTGGAAGACAGGATGTGGAATCTTCCTTCTACTTATGTATTGAGAATTATTTCCTTGGATTGGTTGACATTATTTGCCAAGTTCTATGCTAGTTGGAGAACTTGTTGAACATATTTTTAAATATAACTGCAGCAGGTTTTGTGTAGGGACATTGGCCAGTTTTCACAAAAAGTAGTGCATCACTAGTTAAAGAAGTATGGAGGGATGGATTATGTCAATTTCTGGTTGTTTAACTTCAGGATTCTTTAGATACTGATCTTAAGGATATAGGTGCTGAGGATGTTTTGAAAATCAGCCTTAATGGGATTGTCTGCAGAGACCTGTTAATAGAAATAATACCCTGACAGTATTATTCTGAAAAGGTAGTGGCATAGATTCTAGTAAATATTTCTAAGAAAAAAATGAAGGCGAAGCAAAGACAGTGTATCTATAAAATACTGCTAAGCCACCTCTATACTAACAGAATGGCCTAGCTTTTCCTTTTTCTATGGCTAGATGTTATCTTGCTCTCAGTCGGTTTGTACCAATGTAAATGACTCTAACCTGGATTATTTAATCTACATTAATGCTTTATGTCTCGGTGTAGTTAATTGCACAGGGCCTCTTCCAGTCATGTCATACAGAACTAACATAACCTCACTGCTTCCAGCCCGATCTGAAACACAGACTTGGAAAACAGCCCTGTTAACTGTCATATAGGGAATGTTTCTCTTGATTACATTTGATATGCAGGGCTTCCAATAGTAGGCTGTTTAAAAAAACCCCACAAAGGTCTTTGTCACTGAAGGAGGAAAAAAACCTCAAACGTCTGATAAAGCACAGGAAGCAAAATTGTTGACGGAGAAAATTCCTTTTCTGTGTAGTCACTTTTATGAGAAGAGCCACACCCCAAAGGTAATGTATTTAACTGTTAGTGGATCCTCGTGACATAATAGATTTTTTTTTTATTGTATACAAAGGTTTAAGAGGGATAAAGAAAATTATGCATGTTAATATTCTTCCAAAGTTTTTTGTGGTATTTTGCTGTGTTGTGCTATGTTCTAGTTTATAAATGTTTGCCTCTCTATGATCGTAAGAGGCTTTGGAAGAATAACACGTTTCGTTTCATGCAGAAGTGGGAGACATTTATGATGGTCTTTTCATTTTGTTAAACTCCTGTCAAAGCTCCTTCCACAGTGTGCACAAACCTTGCTTTTTCTGCTAGGTAGTAATATTATTCCAGTTGGATTGACTTATCATAGCTCTTTATCAGAAAGTCTGGGAAGCTTTCTGATTAAGCAGTCTGAAATACAGGAAAACTGCACTGTTTTACACCATAGAAATACATCTTTATTTTTAATAATGTCCCGTTCCCCTCTTTGAATGAGTAGCTCTGTTGTATTTTTGAACCAAACCTTAGGGTTAGCAGTGGTTTTGTTGGGTAGCAGAGGGAACAGAAGGTGTCAGAAATGGGGGAAGGAGTACATAACCAAGACCAAAAGAGAGCTTTTCAGGTAGGGCATGGTGTTCTGTGCACTCATGCAGAATTGGATATTACTGGAGTGTGTTCATGTGAAATACTGGGAATCTGGTGGGGTGTTGTTTCTTAGGTGTTTTGGGTTTTGTTTAGCTTTTGGTGTTTGTTTGTGGGGTTTTTTTGTTTGCTGGTTTGGTTTGGGATTTTTAGCCAGAGGACGACCTAGGGGTTGTCTTAGGGCTCTGCTATCTGTGCAAATATCAACAGTATTTTGATCTAAAAAGTCAGACATTTATGTTTATTTAGTGAAACACAATGTAAGTACATCTGCTCTTAAATCCTTGTAATGCAAGTTTTCTTTGAGAGATCACGTGTACAGTATTATTCATGACACATGCTGATTATCTGTTTTAAGAATAATTTTATGTTTTGATCTGTAGTAGGCCATAGGGACATATCCAGGTATTCTTTTTTTTCTCTTTTTTTTTAAAATTCCGGTCATGAAACACTGTAGATTGAATAATACAATGTTGTAGAGAAGCTAGAGGTGACTGCTGAATGGTGTTGATTGATGTGAAACCCGTGCTCTGCAGCATCAAAAGTTTTATGACAGAAGAGATTGAATTGGGGCTAAGAAATGTTTCATGTGTGCTAACGCATTGTCTTGCAGTGATATTGGTTGAATCTTCTCCAGGGTTCTGACACAATTTTTCATTGACCACCCCTTCACTTCTGCATCTCTACCCACGAATGGAATGCTGGGCTCAAGATTAGGTTACGAAATGCCTTGTACCAGTTCTCTTTTTTCAGGGCCTTGAAGCTTTACATGTATGAAAGTTAGATATTGGGAATTCCATTAATAAGGTTTAAAATGCCAAAAGGCAAAAAGCAGATTTTCTCCTTAATAGTTTTGCTGCCTTTTTTTGTCTGTCTGTATTTTAGGAAGTGCTGTGTTTCATCAGTAGGGGCATGCTATATAGCAATTGGAGATTTTTATACAACTAAACCTTTGCAAATTACCTGGTTTTTTGTCCTCTTTTTTAGAATTTGGCTGCTTCTTGAAATTACTAATATTTGAATCTGAAATTTAGATTTTTAATTTTAGAGTTTTGAAGAGCCCTCTGAATATTTTTTATCTGCCATGTTGATCACATCTCTGATCTGATGTTTTTGGTGTTACTTTAGGCATCCAAAATCACTGAGAGACAAAAAGAATTATAGAATCTTTATCTCAGTCCAGGTTTTTCGTACTCTTTTCTGGGTTTTGCTACATATGTTGTGCTGAAATTTATTTACTTAAATAATTCCAGGAGATTAGCTGTAAGATTTTGTACTCTTGTAATAAAGATGGAAACTTGTAGCTTCTGATCAGGGAAAGCTATGTGTGAAAACATTACAAGATTGCCCTGTAGAATTATTTAGTTCTTTGTCATTTCAAAACACTACTTAGGGACAGTGTATCTATTACACTGAAGGAGGGTTTTATGTTGAATTTTGTTTCTAAAATGGCGTGCTATCTAACTCTTAAATTCAAACAAGTAAAAGGAGGAAATATGTAGATTAAACGTTAATTAAATTAATAGAAAAGAGAAAGGCAGATGGATAGAAATTCTGACCTTGTAGAAACCAAAGGTATTTAACATTATAGTAAGCATTAGTAGGCCTTTGTATGTTTTGCTTAAGGAGTCTAAAAGTACCTCTAATAAATGTGACCTATTTTTAGATTTCGGACTATTGAAAATCCTACTTATGAGGTATTTGAAAGTGTTCTTACTTGAAAGGTGCAGTGAAAGTTTTAGATATTTCCTTAGTGAAACTTCTTATGTATATTGAGAGGAGGAGGTTTGAATTTGCAGTTTTATGCCTGGGTGAAATTTGTGTGTTGCAAATGAGATGTAGAGAAAGGCAACCACATATTTTTCACACATGCAAGAGCATGTTCTGTGAGCAGCTTCTGCAGTTACTTTTGTTGCACACTTCATGATTACTTAATGCATGTTGGGCATGTTATAAATGCATGTCTGGCATATCAGAATATGATTTATGCTGTGTAAATCATAAATAGTTCATTCAGCATTTTCACTGCTCATTACACAGGATTGTCTAGCAGCACTTGAGAGAGTAAATGAATTCTCTTAAGACCTAAATGCTGTCACCAGCAATATCTCCATGTTTACATTTTCAGCTGCATGGACCACTTTTTGAAGTTACCCGCTGTGCAGATAAAGAATATTAAAGTCTTTGTAATGCTAAAGTAGAAGTTTAATACAAGCACTAAATAAATTAAAAATACTGTTCTTTTCTGAAAGAAATTGATGTTTCAAATTTAGATACCCAATCTCAAAACAGCAGTATTAATCATCTAGTTGAGTTAAAGAGAAAGTTGCTTTTAAACACCTTTTGGTAGTTATTCAAAGCTAGTTGTTTGTTTTAAAGGGGGAAGTGAACTTTCTTTGTATGAAATGGTGTACAATGCTGAAAGGAACCTGATCTGTAGCATGTGATGTACTGTTAAACAAAATGATGCACCTTTGTTTAGGATTGTTTAAGAAAATAGCAATGTCTTCTAGGTGTTTTTATTTGTACAATCAGATCAACATAAATAATCTGAATTAAAACCAAAATTTGAGTCTTTTTCACAGGAGGTAGTGCCTCTCTAGGAATACAAGTATGTGGGAGTGACATTCCTGTCCTGGAGGGTGTGAGACTGATTGGGTCAGAGCATGGTGGGGACCAGGCTCCTCATAGCCTGGCTGTGCCGTGGAGGGTGATGTGGCCACCATGGCTTCCCTTCTGGTGCCTGTATGGGTGCATTCTTCAATGATAAAACTATCTTGCTACTTTAAAGCTCAGAAAAGCATCTTAAATTGTTGCTTTAATGCTTTTCTTTCAGCTAGTATTATCAGGTTAATTATTGAGTTCTTGGTCCTGTCTGTATTCTCACTAACTTGTTAATTTCATCTTCCTAGGTGGCAGACATACACCCAGTTAAAGCTTAACGTTGGTACCAATGTAAAGAGATCTCTGGGAAAGAGGCTTGGTTGAGAATAGTGTGAGCTACAGGAGGATGAACATTCAATTGCAGGGTATTCATCTATTTGAGCTATACTTGTTTTAAGGATAAGAAGTTGTGGTTTAAGAGTAGAAAAGCTTTGAAGTAAATATGTGTTTGCTGTCACCTCCAAATATCTTTACTGACTAGTTTATGTACCAATATGGATGGGATCCCCTTATGATTAAACACTTTCTTAGTTAACTCCACCTGTCCCTATAAAAGGTAGCAAATCTGTGTTACTCTGACTTCTGGGTTTAGTTCATAAAGCTGTAATGTGAGGCACAAACAAAAACATTGCTGTGGTACTATAAAAAGGGTTCTTGAACTGAGGATTTGTGCCTGGTATTATCCCAGGCTGTTCTACAGATACAGCATAAAAACTGATTCTAAGCCTGCGCTAGTGATGCTGGTAAATGTCTTCATATATAAAATCTGGATTGGGGTGTGCATGTGTTTGTTTGTTAGTAGAAGACTGTTCTGAAGCTGAACCAACTTGAGTAAATTCTTTTTTTCCCCTGCTGCCCTTTGCATGAGGTTGAAAATAACTTACTTCAGCCTTGTCCCTCCACTGTGTTTTCCATCAATGTGATGGTCATAAGGGTGGAGTAGAAAGATGGCCTTTTCCATCACCTGATGCTCCAGGACAGCTTTCCTGCCCTGCAGACTTCAAAGGACTCCCATGATAGGGGGTAGCACACTGGGTGGTAAATACGCTGTGATTTTCTCTCCGAGTGGGAGCTTTATTTAATGGCATTTAGAAGAGATCATGCTTAGTCATCTCATTTGTTACATGAGTTATTTGCTGTGAAGGTCTTTCGTGTATATGCTCATTGACCTAAGCATTAATGTGTCAGACTGCTGTTCATGACACCTGTACATTCCAAAAAATGGCACATTTTCAATTTGTCCTCCAAGATGTTCTGCAAAGTGCATGTGGTGTACTGCAAAACAAAGGTAGATCCTTGGGTCTTTTAGCTGACTTGGTGATTACATTAGGTAATTCTCATAGAGGATACTTGGACTCTGGTCATAAATGAAGTGATCCCATGAAACCTGTTCATTACAAGCCTAATTAATAAGAAACATTTATTCTACCCTTACACCTCATGCATAACCTCATCTTGTTTTAATAAATGGCAGCTAGTATAATACATAATTAAACTGTTTTGAACCATTTCTCAATGATCATAATAAATTGTGAAACAAATTATGTCAGTCCTTTAAGTCATATCAAAACAAATAGTTTTGGGGCTTGTTGTGCTGTCTTAAGGAAATACATTCAATGAGAATTTTTGCTGATGGTTTGCAAAACAGGAACTGCACAAGAAATTCAGCTTCAGAAGTTTGTTAAGCTGTAGATAGAGCAATATTGTTTTGATAGCAGCAGACTCTGATCCTTACTCGTGCTTTTATTTTAAGACTCACTGTATGAGTACAAGGGGTTCAGCATGGTATTTACAGCCGGACTTGTTGTTACACCTGAGAATGGAAAGTTTAGCTTTAGGTTTCTTGCTAGTAAGTATGACAGGCAGTAGCTGTTTTGATTCTTTGCCACCCCTTTTTTTTGGATGTTCAATTTACTCTGTATTCCTCTGAAGAAACTATAATAACACTTGTTTCAAAGAGTTGATACAAGATTTTAAGTGTTTATAATTCCTCAGATTTGGCTTACAAAATTTACTTAGTCTCTGCATATGTTAACTGCATCGGGATGCCACACATATGTAGCTTAGTTTATTAATCTTTGTTTTGGGGATTTTTATCTCCAAAGTCTTCTACCAAATGAAAGTTTACTACTGCATTTTGTTATTTTACATCATCTTGCTGGGGTATTCATGAGCCTTTATAAGTTTAGTTTTCTTTATATTGGAATTCCTAATCAACTAAAAGTATTTTCTGCTTGACTTCTGTACTTGTTTATCACTCTGTCATGTTTCAATAATAAGCAAGAGCTAATCTAGTGTGGAATGAAGCAGGATACCCTGTTTATGTAACTCCATTGTAATAGATTTCCACAGCATGCAGAGAGTATGTGTAGCAAGAATAGGCTTTAAAAGAGTTGGTCCCAACTTTTCTTTTCTTTGTAAATCAGATTTGAATCCTTAAAATGCAAATTTAATGATAAATACATATTTCAAAAACAAATCAATGGTAATTGTATTAACTCTGTAGAGGGGAGATTCTTTAATAGAATTCTGTAGGTTTTTATTTTGAAGTCTTTAGTTAGAGTGATCAAGAATGTGGAAGATTGATGTGGGGAAAAGGGCAGCTCATCTAGGTAACTAAGTCGTATTCCTAGGGCATCCTGACTGTGTGTGTCACTGACATTCAGCATGTGAACTCTGCCATTTTTTTTCTCTGATGTCTAATTTGAGACAAGTAGCTAATTTTAATTGTTTTTAAATTAAAAGTTTAGAGCTTTTTCTAGCAGGTTATCAGGTATGTTTAGTTACTTTACCTCAGAAGTTAACTATGTGAATATGTTAATTGTTCCTTATTGAAGGGGGAAGTTGCTCTTCAGGCATTACTTTTTCAGGTGCAGTGTAAATGTATCTGCATGAGTGCTGTCCTCTACATGCATCTGAAATCTGCACACTGCCTATAGTTACGTTTGCAGGTTCAGTATTTTTTTCTAAGTCTCTCATACTTAATGAAGTTCTTCAAGCTTGTTACAGGTACAGATCAATTCTTGGGAAGGTAGTTGATCTGTACCTGCAGGATTTATGTTGCATGTGGGAATCCTATTGTCTTTGTTATAAGGACTTGATTAGAGTTCATGGAAGCATATAATGAGGAATTACGTGTTGGGAAAAGAGGTCCCTCTATGCTTGGTTTGTTTCAGATTTGCTTTGGTAATGTTTGACTGTCTTTGCTTTTATGCTGTCAAAACGTCATTATTTGGATCTTTCCCAATGTTTTTATTCAAGTGATAGGAAACAGAAGGGAAGGAACTAATTGGTATGAGTCTAGGAAACATGCTCTGAATACACGTACAGCATTTGTGCTTTCTTCTCCAGATTTCCAGCATGTGAGATGTGTGATGGCAGAGGCATCGTTGACAATGTAGTTACAGTTTGTGGGGAGTCCAAAATGTATTTTCATCCCTGCTGCCACTAAAGCAAAGTGTGTGTATTTCTCCTTAGTGAGGTTCTCTTAAATTCTTGCTTTTTAATGAGGAGCTTGTCTTGTTAGTTCATGAGTAATGGCTACATCCTACCATCTCTTTTGTCAGCAGAGGGTAGGGTTTCCTCCTACACCCAGGAAAAAAAGAGAAAATTAGAGAGTGATAGAAGCTAAAATCAAAATAAATGTGAGAAGAAATAAGCCAGATTAATCACTGATTCTGTAAGACAGCAGTTCTTTCTTTACGTGAGAAAATTATTCTTGATAGTGATATCTTTAGGGGGGCAGGCAACCCTGATGTTGCTGGGCAGAGGGTACTTGTATGTATTGATGTTACATATTTGGTTAAGTCAGAATGGAAAGCTACCTGCAGTTCTGAAGCACCTGATACCTTGGTTGCTTCTTTGCAAGAGGCTAAGGCACTTTAAAAACTCAGTAAAATCCTAAACTGTGAAATCTTATAATTCTATTTGGGCCTCAGCATAATTTTGAGGGCAATATAGGTAGCAACAATTTAAACAAAAGCATGAGAAGAAATAGTTTGTGGTGGATTGCATATCTTTTTTATTATCTTCTCTGTGTACTGCAGTCACTGCAGAAGTGATACGTGAGCTGGCTAGGGAGTAATTGGTATGCACATTGCTACTGACAGAAGCCTTTTGTTAGAAGTGGTTGCAAAAAATATTATAAAACTTTCTGTGAAGTCTTACCAGTCATCTCCCTCCATGATTTGAAGTTTTTTCTTTTGTGCAGGTTAAAAACCTTTCACTTTTCAGTGTTCCATTTAATTTCAACATTTGGAGACTGGACTTTTTTTCAACAATTAAACTTTTTCATGATCTCTGACAGCAAGTGGTCAGTGAATGTTTATTTCCCCCTCACCCCAACGATTTTTTAGGTGATTTGAAACTACAGTCTAACTACACAGAATAAAAATAATCCATGTCATGCTGAAGTTGAGATGTTTGCTGAAGCTGTGCAAAGCAAGAGCTTGTTTGAAAACTCTATTTTGTTGGATTGTCATCACCTGCTATCATATTACAAGTTTTCAAATCTAAAATGAAAGTATTCCACTGTCAGTTCTGAAATAAGCAATATAAAAATGTTACATGGGAAGTAATATTTGACAAACCTTCTGATACTCCTTCCTCTCCAGTGTTGTTATGCTAATAGAGTTTTTTCTTGTGGGGTTAGACAGCTTAAAACATCCTTATCAGGGAAGTGTGTGAGCTGAAGTGGTTATGCGCTTAAGTGGTCACGATCTCCATTTGAATCATTGGTAAGAGTTATGTTAGGAAACAGGTAGTGTGGCATTGCTGACACTTTCTTCTGCTGAATGAGAAAATTGTTTATAACTTCTTGCCTGTAAACCAAGCTTTCCCCCCCACCCCCCGTCACATCTGGAAGGTCAGGTAATTGGTTTTTAGGAAGCCATTTTTGCCTTTTTTCTTCTTTATTTATGTGTTAGCTTGGTTATTTTGTTTTTCTCTAGACAACAGTGTCCACAGCCATAATGACTTTTAGCTTTAGTTGGCTTTCGTATGGTCAGTCTAATGGAAAGATTCAGATGTAAGTTTATATGGAAAAGACAAATAATACCAAAAATAGGGAAGAAAAAGTACTCTTTTTTTGTAATTTTTTTGGGTATATATTTAGATTCAGAAAACTCCTGATATTTTTAAGGTTAAGGTGAAATATTAACACATTTCTGTTGATTTTCCAGTCTATATGAGAATTATTGTTTCTTGGGAATCAGCACTTGGGCTGAATATTTTGGTGGTTGATAAATTGATTCAGTATTTCAGATTTGCTAAATTACAGTGTTTTAGATTTGCAAGTTACAGATTTTCACCAGAAAAACAATCAAATGTGATCTTTATTTTTCAAAAGAATTTGATTGTGTATATCTTTGCTATGATCCCTGTTAATTTCTTCAGCTCTTCGTTACAATAACGTACTCGACTCAAGTTTGGGAACTTCAGAAAAATGATATGATTTCTTACGTATTCCCTATGTATCCTGAAAAGGGTAGGATTTCCTGCGTAATTCGCTCAGCATCTCTCAACTCTAAAAATAGATCTGTGAAATTCTTCCCATTTTCGGCAGTTTTTCATTTGTAATGGTGCAATTTTGGTTATTTTTATTTCTAATAAAAATTTATAGCTGATGTTTAAACAAACTAGGCTAACGTGAAAGTGGGAATTTTTAAAACCAAAGCTAAAAGTGGAAAAAAAACCCTAAAAATATTTCTCTAGATTTCAGCATTAGAGTAGTTAATTTCTGATGCTTTCAGTAGAAGCCTTTCACAGATTACCATTTTGTTCTTTTTATTTCAAATCTTCATTGTAGCTTTGCTTTTTTGACTACATCTATTTCTTTACATCCAGAAAGGTTACCTTCAGCAGTTCAGAACTTAATCCCTTGCCTATCTAGTGCAATCAGAAATAAGCTTTGACACACAAGGAAGAGTAAGCTAAAGAGCAGAAATGCATATTAAAGTACTCTTACATAAGGAGAGTATTTTTAAATGATGCTGGCTTAGTGGTGTGGATTTTTTAAAGGCACTCGTATGGTCTTGTAAACATGCAGTTAAAAAACAACACTGTCTTGAGCATGAGAATTTTTCTGTAGAGATCATGGAGGGCTGAGAGACTAAATCCATTGTCAATGTTCTTTCTCATTTTACTTGAAAGGTTGGAGGCTTATTCACTGGGGTTTTTTTGTTGTCGTTTTTACTTCACAGCCAGATTCGACTTGCACGCAATTTTCAAGAGCTTTCACAATTTCCTTTTTTGATTTTTTATTAAAAGAAGAAAAAAAGGAGAGAAAAATATAAACACACCAAAAAAATTTGCTACCTCTAAGGCATACTCAAGAGTCTGAAAATGCTTTTCTGAGTGGTGTCCATCATAATGGAATCTGGATCAGACTGGGAGTAACTGTGGAATCCATTTACTTTCTTCCGTTGTTCGAATAGCAAGAAGTGAACTTCAGGTGTGTCCTGGGCTGCATCCAAAGCAGAGAGGCCAGCAGGGCGAGGGAGGGGATTCTGCCCCTCTGCTCTGCTCTGGTGAGACCCCACCTGCAGTGCTGCATCCAGCTCTGGGGTCCCCAGCACAGGAAGGACACGGAACTGTTGGAGAGAGTCCAGAGGGGGGACACAGAGGTGATCAAAGGGATGGAGCACCTCTCCTATGAGGAAGGGCTGAGAGAATTGGGATTGTTCAGCCTGGGAAAGAGAAAGGCTCTGAGATGACCTGATTGCAGCCTTCCAATACCTGAAGGGAGACAACAAGAAGGGTGGAGATAGACTGTTTCCAATGGCATGTAGTGACAGGACAAGGGGGAGTGGATTAAAACTGAGAAAAGGTTTAGGTGGGATAATGAGATGAAACTATTTACTGAGAGGATGGTGAGGCACTGGAACAGGTTGCCCAGAGCAGCTGTGAATGCCCCATTCCTGGAAGTGTTCGAGGCCAGGCTGGATGGGGCTTTGAGCAGCCTGGTCTAGTGAAAGGTGTCCCTGCCTGTGGCAGAGAGGTTGGAACTAGATAATTTTTAAGGTCTCTTCTAACCGAAACCATTCTAAGATTCACAGAATCGTAGAATGGCCCATTCAGTAATCCTAAATGTGGCTTTAATATTTGTTGATGCTATTAAGAAAGGTAAAATAATAATAGATTAGATAATAGGGGGAAAGATGGGGAAAAATGGATTCTAAAAGAATATTCATATTTATGCTTTGATGTCAGGCTAGTAGCTGAATTTGTAGCTAGGTAAGCAGTCCTGAAAATTGTCAGGAAAAATGGGTATGTTTTCGTCGTATTGATCTGCTAACCACTTTATACTGTTCTGTGTTTGATTTTGATCTATAACTATTCTGAACGTGTTTCGAGTTGCAGTTCCTTGAAAACTTTCATCCTAGCATTGAATCCCAATTTGTCTACTGGATGACTTAAATGATCCCTACAGAGAACTGAGGATTGCTACACACATTATCCAGAGCAAATCCTTCTTTGAAGATTAGTTTATAGATACGTTGTTTACATTATTTTCTTTTCAGAAGTATTGTTTTTGATGGCATACTTTTCAACAGTGGGAAAGCAAGTACAGTGACGTTACAATTTTTTTCATATTAGTATTTTTCTTGTTAAATATACCTGTTCATGGCAAAATGGTGAGACTGTCCACTTCCAGGGATCAAGTAGGTGGTTAATATGGCTTTATATATTTCATATCTATACGGCTATATATTTTTTCCATCTATTGTTTAGCCATACCTATTCTTACATATTATGATCAAATACTGCAAATGTTTTGAGTAACTGTACCTTCAGTAATAATGCTTTTATTTTGAGGTAGTCTTGTTGCTCCTTTGCTGAAGTTGAAATAGTTTTATAACATGTGAAGCTTTGAGAAAATGAACAGACAAATCATCAGTGATGGCCATACAGCCTTTAGCTGTAGTGTATTACTTTTCATAGTCAAGAAGAATCTTTCTTGTTTCCAAGAAATCAATTCCATTATTAATATGTATGCTTCAGCAATGTGCTATTGTACAACTGTTAGTGTATTCGTACATATGTCATATTTTATGGATTCAAACAAAAATTCATTGCAGGTTAGTAGCTTATTGTATCAGAAATTTTAGTTGTAGTTGCTTCCAAACCAGATAAAAATACGCATTGTGACAATGCTGAAATTATGTAAAATGTGAAATGTTCCTGTCAAATTGGCTGAGTCACATATTTCTCTCAACTCTTCTTTTTTTGTTATTTCAAATTTAAGGAACTGTTTTGCAGCGTACAAGACAATTAGAAATAATAACACACTTCGGTATTTTTACTTTGAATAGTTTCAACTGCATGAAATTTAAGTTGGCCATCTAAGGTAAAGGACTGGACACAGATGGCAGAGTAATGGCTGGCTAGTGATCTACTTCGTAGTTTAAAGGAGTACTTTATTTTACAGGCAAGGAAGTCTATTTGTAAAAACAGACTAGAAGAATTAATTTTTTAGAGCAAGCAGTTTAAGAGCAAAAGGATACGTGATATTAAAACTATATAACTTCCAAATGCTTTACCTTTGCTTTAAAATATACCTGATTTACCAAAACCAGTAAATTTAGTTGCAGTACACATTGAAAATTTTACCTAGTGTAAGAGGTTTGCCTACTGCTCTGTTTCTTACTCTGTGTTAGAGTTGGCATTTGTTTTTGTGCTGGCATCCTCATAAATCACAGCATCTGTCTTTTGCTGTTTCTGAAAAGGAAAGAAAATGTTTTTGGTTTACTTGCAGGGTATGAGTTACAATTCTGTTAGAAAACCGTTTCGAATATTACCTTATTTCTGAATAAAAAAAAAATCTGTTGATCTGATAAAACTCTTTAGACTTTATTCTTTACTTCAGTTTCTCATGGCCTGTCTTCTTGTTTCATCACATTTTTGGGCTCTCCACCATTTTTGAGGATGGAATAAATGAAGAGAGTACCAAAACGGAGCTTGCATAATGTATTTTTATCTCTGGAGAATTAGACCAATTTCTGTGGTATCAGTAGTCATCATTCCTTTGACTAAATGTTTAAGTGATTTTTAGAAGATAGTAACACTGCATTGACTGAAGGCTTCCTGTGCACAGTAAAGGAAACCAAAGACCTTTGAAGAACTGGAGATCTTGTGTGTCATTCCCTTTTAAAGATTAAAACCTAACATAGGCACTTAAGGGTTCACTAATTAGATGTGGCAAATCATTAACATATTTTTCAGTAGGTTGAAGATACCACTTTTATTCTTTCTTGCATTATTTTTATAAGAAGACTTCACAACTACAAACTAGCCCAAACTTTGTTGTTTAGTCTTTTGTGTCCTTCTTAGGAGTGATTGCTGAAGGAACAACCCCTGGAGGGTAGACTCTTCATAGAGTTCTGACTAATTTTGCAAAGTTAAATAAAAAGCAAAAGCCATGACACTGAGTAAGAAGAGAATGGTATCTTGACTGAACAATTCTTGTTCCTGTGCAAGACAGAGGCTTAGTTTCAAGATGGTCTTGGTTCTAAAACTTAGAAGTGGTTCTTGAACCTTTTTTTTTTTTTTTTCTTGAAAGCACTTGAGAAATGGGAAAGTGAAGGTCTGGAAAACAGAAAAATTCATATTTTACGATAAAATTTCAGGAGCTGATGTAAACTTTTGAAAACTTCCATTCACAAATGAAATTTAAAGCAGAGCTTTTAGTCTGAGGTGTTATGTTGGTCTAATAGTTCTCACGGAAGTCGATGAGAATTTTAATGTCTTCAGTGGGAGAGTAATTAAGCCAACGATAGAAATGAAAAAGAGGAAAAATTTTACTCAATGGTGGAAAGGATTTTTTTAAAACAAAATACAAAATAGGAATGTTAACCCATAAATGGACTTCTTGCAAACCCTTGTTACTTTGATGTGTGGCATAAGGCTGCTTAGGGAGCCATAGGGTTTTGTGATTGCGTTTTGCTCTGGAAAGCTGCCAGTACAGCTCTCCCTCTGCGGGCTCCTGTACCTCAGCTCACAGCGGCACCTCCAGCAATAGCAGATTTGTTCAGTACTCTCCCTGCAGGATCACCCATCGGTGCAAACTTGATCCAGATCAAGTGTAAGCAAATAATAACACTTCTGTTGACTTGATCAGAACATGCAACAATGCTGCTTTTCAGCTTTGTGGTAGCTGTGGTAGCACAGTTGATCCTCTGTTCAGTGTAGGTTTGAAACAGAGTTATACTTACAGTGTTTTGAACAAATTCCTACAGAAAAGCTGGAAAACTCTGATGCTATGCATCATGTGAATGTGTGGGCTTTTGATCTAGTAATTAGGCAGCCTAATACCCAGTTTACTGTCTTGAAATATAGATCAAATCTCTGTCGTTTTCCCTCTTGGTTGGTAAGGGAACTTACTGCATACAGCTTACTCTAGTCCTTTCTCTCACTGCTTTTCAATACCTTCTGAGTCTTCTCTCTACTTTAGTTTCTCCTCTGTTGTCATTTTGGTTTCCATCTGTCTGTCATTCATTGCCCATTACAGTTCCTGGCTCAAACTTAATTCTCCAGTGCTCCAGTTGCTTTATCATGGAAGCATCAATATATGTTTAGCTTTAGAACTTGTTTTGTTGCAACTTTTTAAATTGTGGATTCCAGAGTAACTTGCCTGTCAAGAACAAATTTTTATGTACTGCTTCACAGTCTTTTTTAGTAAATGTTTAAATATTGGTATGATACTAACAATGAAAATAGCTGGTTGTTTTTTTCTTTTCCCTAAGACTGCACAGTGATAGGACATAATTTCTCTTCAGCAGCTTATATGCTTTAATGGAATTGAAGACTGATCTGCTGAGAGACAATTGAAGTAGCTTTTATATAAATTATAATGTGGACAACAAAGTACAGGTTGAGCTGTTAAAGTGAACATTACAATGAGGTTAGGATTGTGTTTTGATCATTATAATCTGTACAGTTTTTTTATGTTATCTTGGTTGCTTGCCACCTTCAAAGATTTTTGTTTGAGATTTTGCTCAGTTGCTTTTATGTTCATTTGGTTTCAGTAACAGTACACCAAGATAATACATATTTTTACTTGTTATTTCTCTGAAAATTGAAATTTTTTTTAGCAAGCCCTGTTTAATTTAACAAATTTGGTCTTGGTTCTTGGAAACCACCTTCACTTTCATTAACTTGAGTATGTTTTGTATTTTTTGTATAAAGCGAAAGTGATTATGCTTTTACTGCAGTTTGTCTGACACTTCATGCCTGCCACATGTGCTGCCATCATCAAATTTCTCCTACTGCTCTTTCTTAATAAAGCTAATGAATTCAGAAGGGAAATACTTGATAACCACATAACAATTGGTGTTTATTTTATCTTTATTCATGATAAATAGCTTCATTTTGGAGCCTGCTTCCAACAGTAGAGGTAGCTAAGTTGTAAAGATCCAAAGGTCTCTTGATTCTGTAGGATCATAGCATAATTTGGGTTGGAAGGGACCTTAAGGATCATCTAGTTCCAACCCATCTGCCGTGGGCAGGAACACCTTGTACTAGACCAGATCGCTCAAGGCCCCATTCAACCTTGCTTTCAACACTGCCAGAGGTGGGGTAGGGCTCCACAGCTTCTCTGGACAACCAGTTCCAGTGCCTCACCACCCTTATAGTAAAGAATTTCATCTGACTGTCTTATCTAAATCTAATCTCCTTCAGCTATAAGGCCATTCCCCCATGTCCTATCACTACATGCTCTTGTTAAAAGTCCTTCTCAGGCTGTCTTTTAGGCTCTCTTTAGGTCCTGGAAAGTGCTAAAAGGCCTCCCCAGAGCCTTCTCTCAGCCTTTCCTTGCAGGAGAGGTGTTCCAGCCCTGTGGTCATCTTGGTGGACTTGTTTCAATAGGTCCACATCTTTCTTGCAGTAGAAGCCCCAGAGCTGGGTGCAGCACTCTGGGTGAGGTCTCACCAGAGCAGAGGGGGAAAATCCCTTGCCTTGCCCTGCTGGCCACACTGCTTTGAATGCACCTCAGGGTACAGTTGGCTTTCTGGGCTGCAAGTGCACATTGACAAGACACATTGACTCTCATCTGCCCACACTGCCAAGGCCTTCTCCACACGGCTGCTCTCAAAACAATTTTTCAGAATTTCTGAAAGGATTTTTGTACACATTTATTATCTTACTGTATTATGACGTTGTTTTAGTTCTGTGGTGGAGTCTATTTCCAACCAAATTAAAAAACCTGAAAGTGGTTTCCTTACAATCTGTAGTCACCATAGCATCATAGTGAAAGAAGAATCTGAACTGTTTAGACAATAACAATCATTTTGAAGAGCTAGGAACCCCCCAGATTATATCTAAAGCTAATTTAAATACCCTGGTAAAAAATCCCTTCAAAAAGTGTTCCTTGTAACCTGTGCTAGGGACATACTGGGTTCATAGATGGACCTTGGAGAAACATTGTTGTGTCAGCAGTGATGTGGAATAAAAGATACAAATATCCCAATAAACTTTGAGCAGTAAAATGGTCCCAGTAGTTTGAAATTACAATAATAATAATAATAATAATAATAATTTTTTAAAAGAGTCCATTAGATTAATCCAGTCAACTGATATCTGACTACAGTATTTTTAAAGTGAAATTTCTAAATTTAATATTTTTAAAGTAACAAGATCTGGAAATAGAATCTCAGATTCGAGCTCAATTCCAGTAAATTTGGTCAAAGGGTATGGCTTGTTCCAGTGAGTCATTCTGATGCAAGAAATGGTAATGCCTCTAGAGGATTACTGTCAGAGATAGTACCTATATAACATGAACCATGAAGAAAAAGATACGAGTTCATTTTCCTGTATGAATATACAATATACCTTTAGGTGCCATATTGGTTCAACTGCAATCCAACAGTTTATTTCATATGATTAAAATCAGAAATGGCAGAGAGTGCATGTCAACAGTTCAACAGAAGGAAGCATGCATAGTTCAGTAGACAGAAAAAATTTCAGTTTTTTGTTTCCCTGTTGCATCATTCCTATAACCAGGCCTTCCTTAAAACCACTATTTCTTTGTAACTAGCAAGGTTTGCATACTGTTATCAAACACAAGCATAAAGTTACCTGTCTATGTGTATCTTGTTTCTCTGGGAAGCAAACCTATAGTTTACTGCAGTAAATGGTAATAGGGCCTCTACTAATAGAAGCCTTTGCCATTCTGGTTTACCATTCAGCTGATGAGAAGTTCCATTCTCAAATCTTGTTATAAAAGTGTATTAAAAAGGTAGAGTCCAGGGAGATAAAAAATAAAGGGTTACTTCACAGTAACAGTCTGGCAGATTTTTATTCTTAAGTTTTCATCAGAATGTAAGAGTGAAATAATTGCATAATCAGAATCTTAAAGATTTGAGGATTTTTAGTTAAGAAACCTTTTTTAAGAGCAAGTGTAGTTAGTTTTTCATAATAAAAACATTCTCAACAGCTTGTTTTATTTACTTCAAAGATAGATGTGGCTACCAAGTGTTATGCTGAAACTATTCAAGATGCACAACTTAAATTTAAGTATGCTAGTACTTAAATATTTTGTGCTTTACTAATGAGGCAGATGGCTGGTCCTTTCGAAGGTGTTTTCTCAGCTTCCTTTTTATTAAATAGTAATGTAGACAAATTTTAAAGAAAGTAAAGCTATAAATCTGAATTACAAGTACTACAGGTGAAAAGTAGAAGCTTCTTGGACTGTTTAATTTCAGGCTTATGGATCCTTGTTATTAAAAGGAAATAAACTGCAGTGGGAAGATTTCTGGTTACTCTTCAGCGTGCTTTGGTATGTTGAAAGGCAGCATACCTGGGTGGTAACACAAATACAAGCTTCCCTTAGAATGCATGTAATATTATTTCAAAGAATATTTTGGCAAAAGGATACTGTTTTCCAAGGCTGTTGAACTGTGTAATTCAAGATCAGCTCAAGTGCTTGGCATAGAAACAGTAGTTTGGTGTAAGAGTAGCATGTTCTAAATTTTTAAAGAAATGGGCCATCTATTACATCAGTCAAAACATGATCTTTTACTCTGAGATGACAGATGACATCAATTGGACTTTGTACATTAAGGGTTGAATACAGGGGGAAAAAACCAACAAGGGTGTTCCAAAGGAGGCTAAGGAAAAAAGAACCAGATAGATAAAAGTAAAATAAGTTATTAAGGTAACATCTGTTGCTCTTAAATTTGGTTTATTAGTTTTGAATGTTAGTGCCACTTTAGCATGGATTTTCTCTGTGTCTCTCCATCCCAGCACATAAATTCCAGAAAGAAAAACCATTATGGGAACAAAGTTACTGAAGGAATGTAGTGGGAGTGGGAGGAAGGAATTAGAGGAGCTTAGCCATCTCTCTCATCCAAAGGAATAGTGGTCCAAATTGTCCTTGAGCCTGTGATAGGACAACAGGGGATGGTTTTAAACTAAAAGAAAGTAGATTCAGACTAGATAAAAGGAAGAAATTTTTTTGTGCTAAAGCGAGTGGTTAAACACTGGAGCAGTTTGCCCAGGAGGTGGTAGATGCTTCGTCCCTGGAAACACACAGTCAGGTTGGACAGGGCTCTGAGCAGCCTGGTCTAGTTGAAGATGTCTCTGTTTATTGGAGGGATGTTGGACTGGATGACCTTTGAGGGTCCCCTCCAACCCAAACCATTCTGTGATTTGAGCTCGACTGGACTATTTTAAGAGTTGTGTCATCTGGTGATATTATAGTAACAGGGCTCTTTTTTTCTCCCCTGAGTTCTCTCCAGCAGAACTGCTTCAGTACTTCTCCAAGGGAAAAACTTACTTTCAGTACAGATCTTTATTAGACCATAATATTAAATGATGCTGAAGTAAGATTGTGTAGGGAATTTGAGTCTGTGTAGAAGCAGCAATTTAAATTTACCTTTTCATAAAATGTTTTCTGTTGGTGAGACAAATCTTAGAGTTTGGAAGCTTTATCCAGATCATCGACGGTAACAGCAATACAAGCCTTTGCAACATGATTAACACCCAGAATGGAAAGTAGTTTGCTGTGCAAGGGTTTGGCTCACTGTCCTTGCCAGAATGAGCCTGTGTAAGCATTAGGCTCTAACAGCAGAGGAATGATAGTGTTTATAGTTCGGAAGAAATTATTTTGAAGCTAAATATAAAATTCCACTTCTTTCTTCTGCCTGAGAAACAAAAGAGAGCAAATGTATCTGCCCAGCACAAATACATATTTGGAAACAGTACTCTGTACATCCTGTTTGATTATTTCACTGTTTTTTTACAGAAATTTTGTAGTTAAGTATCCATCTCTCCTTACTCTGCCTTTAAAATGTAGCTTGCAGGAGGATCCTAGAGAAATTCTGCTTTTGTTGATGGTATCAGTGCTGCTTTCTTGGCATTAGTCGTAGTTATTTTACCTTTTTATAATTCTGTTAAAACTAAATTTGGAGACTACGTGTCCTTCAGGTTGTGTTTCCTAATTATTCGTGTCTGGTTTAATGTTATTGCTTGACATTAATACTTGTTACTTTCCAAGGTTTCCTATATACTAATGCTGTCTTACTGGTCGGACATTTACTTGCAGATACATAGTTTAGTTTTCTTTTTTAGTGGTTTCCGTTTGTCTCCTCTGTTGAGTCCAGCTGAAGTCTTGTCACTGACTCAGTTCTGTATAACCTTTTGTTGTTGTTTCTTAATCTTCCTCTGGTCTCTGTTCAAGGTCCAGGAAACTTGCTTGGGTACCTCCAGGTAGAGAACTGTTTATAGTAAAAGGAGGTAATGTGGAGTTTGAGTAAGTCTCCTTTGATGTGCTAGACTGTTGGCTCAGTCTGGAAGGGGAGTGGCCTCTCAAACTGATTAACCGGAGTCGCCCGGATTACGTAGTGGTAATTTCCTTGTTCTGCTTAGTTTCAAAATCTGGGAACCTTTGTCTGGACAGCCTCAGTTACCTGGAGGAAGAGCAGTATGTAAGATTGTGTATAGAAGATGCACGAGGAAGAATGATCTGCTCAGGCAAAGAAAAGGAACATCAAGTGATACCGAAAGATCTTTAGTCTCCATATCTCTTAGTCTCCATGTAGAGTTCTTGTGCTTGAGCCAACAGTGACAGTTCTGACAGCTTGATATAGGGCAGTTGCCTTACTTTTTATGTTTAAATAAAGATGTACCATTTTTTCCTTTCCCTTGGCTTCTTGAGCCCTGAATAATACCTGTTGTGAGTCTGTCACCTGTTGAGACTTAATTTGGGAGCAGGATGTTGCTGCAGGAGTAAGGAGACAGAAGAAGAAGAGTCTGCATGTAGTTATTGTGGTGGGATCGTAATGGCCTGAACCCCTTGCAGTGGATGAAGGCACTTGTGCTTTACTTTATTTCCTATCCATTTGTTATTTTCCCATGTCATCTTCCCTTAACAGCATTTGCTGTTGTCCTTTATTTTGTTCACAGATTACTTTTATTTCAGATCCCAGGTTTTGTTTAGCTAAGCTAAATAGGCTTTAGGCAAAACTTGAGTTTTTCAGGCTATTTTTCTGGTACACAAAAATTCTGTCATAGTGCTTCCTGTGAGGATGGTCTTTGCTTGGATTTGATGTGCACTAATGATCGGTACTCCTCTTCTGTGGAGGTACTAAATTGGCTTAAGCAGCCTTATGCTTTCCTCTCTGCCTTGCAGGGCATACTGCCACCACCTTGTTGCCAACACAGCTATTTGCAAAGCTGCTTGGCAAAACATATGTTAAAACTCTTCTTTCTTTCCCAGGTTGTCAGCTAAATAATCACTTGCATTAGGAATGGTGTCATACGTGTTTAGTATCCTTGGCAATGGATACTGAAATGATCTATGTGTGTATATTTGGTTGACCATTAAATGGCAGCATGAACACTTCAGACAGACGTGGCAATGTTTGCCTGAATGCTCTAACAGAACAAATTGGTGCCATGCTGGGACAATCTCAACTGCTATGTAAAAATTAATACAGTAGGGAAATACTGCAATTGACTTATTGTTCAGAGATTTTCTGTTACTGAGGAATCTCTGAAGTTGTACCACTGACAGGATTGGAGAAGGGAAGAAAAGACAGTAATTTGTGAGTTTTTAAAAAATACTGAATCAGAGAAGTTTATAAGTTTGGGTAAAAAATGTTCATGAATTCAAACAGATTTTTGAACCGTAGTTCAAGGATTATTTATTGCAAGAATGAGTTTGCTGCTCCTTTGGAATTAGTTTTGAAATATCTCAGTGGAGCTATTAGACTGAGTCAGCCTGACGATAAGAAATTGTTTTAGGCTGTTGTTTCTGTCAATAGTTGCTTTCTTAGTTGTGCCCAAGGTATTCTACCTCTCTGTTATTTCAGGAATAGTAGTTGTGCCATTGACAATATTACTATCATCAGAAATCTCTAGAAAAATGCAGAATACAGAAGAGACTGATAAATCTCACGCATTAAATGTCTCAAGAGTGTCCATTTTAGAATACCATTTTTTTCTTAATGTTTTGGTTTGTGTCTCTTGTTTTGTGTAATGCCTTCAGTGCATCGGATCTTCTATGTGACCTGCTATTTGTTGGAAAATATACAAAAATGTCATCAGTATGGTAGAGTGTGTTCTGTACCATGACGCTTATTGGTCTCTTAATTCACTAAGTGAAAACTCTTCCTGTGTTGCCATATCATTTTTTCTTAAGAAAAAAAAAAATCAGAAACAAACTCTATTGTGAAACAGCTGGTTTTTCCTGGCGTGGTTTTTGTTTTGTTTTGTTTTGGTTTTTTTTGTCTTCTGCATGTACGTAGAAGTGTAAATGAAATGCATCCAAAGTTGTATGTTTTTAAACCATTCATGGCTCTTTGATATTCTTACTCACAGACCTGTACATACAGTAATTATGGAAGGGTGTGATTTTACATTTGCCTGATTGGCTTTACTGCCAGGACTTTCTGGGTTGCTTGGTGGTGCTTTTTTGTGTTCACACTACACAGAATGTGTGTAGAGGTTCAACAAGTAATAAACCAAAAATTTGACATTTGGAGGAAAAAATGTGAGCCAGAAAACTAATTTTTTACAAGTCTTTGTTTTGTCTGCAGTCTTAACAATTAAAATTTTTTTTTCCTGGGATGAGTTCTCACTTGGTGGTTAATATTTCCAGGTAAGCCATCATAAGGTTTCCTCAACACCTTCCCCAGGGCAATTAATTTCTGTTCTAAGAGAAAAAGGCTAAACTTTTTTTTTTTTTTTAATTATGTTTATAAAATTGTACCCTTGTACTTTGTTCATCCAAACAGGTGTGTCTTTAGTTTTTATCTCAGTTTATATTGCTCTGGTGTCTTTGTCTCTTGGTGCTTGATTCAAGAACATTGAAGTAAGTTGAAAGCTTTTCATTGCCTTAGGTCTCAGGCTGTAAATAAAAATTTTTGTTAGCACAACAAGAAGCAAATGTTGGAGGCTCTAGTGTGGGAGTTCAGATGCTTGGAGGACAGGTGGTTCTGGGCTGAGAGCTGCTGGGGGGAGTTTGGGAGAAGGGTCTTTGGTATGAGATTGTTTGATTTGGTGCCTGAATTGTGATGAAGAAACACCAAAAAATCAGCCTTGAAAACTGTGCCTTTTATTGACAAAATAGCTCAGGCTCACAAAAGATTGAAGGTGCTTTTCAGTCTCAGAACCAGCTTTGTCTTCTTGAACCTAGAAAGAATTTTCTGCTCAGTGTTCTTCCTAAGACTTGCTTGTTTGCAAGACTGAGGAAGATTGTCCCAGAAGTGATACTGCAACATTGTAAATCTGTTGCTAAGATAATATTAGTATTAGCGAGCAGGCAGCTTTATGGGCACAACTTTTTAATTTCTTTTCCTGAAGGCTCTACTAAGGCTTGATGACTATTAATCAAAGCTTGAAAAATTACAGACATTGCTTTTGGTTTCCAGTGCTCATTACATCTTTTGAGCTCTAAGGTTCTGTGACTGTCTGGTAATATTTATGCTACATCCATGTAATCTTTTAGTTTTTGCCTTCCCCTTCAATAGAAAAGAGACTTTCAGTTTATGGGTCTGACAGCAAGTGTAGAAGCTTTGCCAGTCAGCTCATTTGTTTTCTTGGCTTAAATGTCAGCCAATTTAACCAGACTCATACTGTGTTTTTTCATTTGGCAGTTGAGAGAACAGAGCCTTTGATAATTAACATGCAGTTATTAATCAGTATGACATATCTAATCTAGGGAGATATATCAAATAGTACATCTCTGTTGATTTTGCTGTTTGATATTGCTTGAATCTATGTGGGAGTGAATACATGTCTACATTTTAAAGAATGTAAACTTACTGTGATTACCTAATAGAAGTTTTTGAGTCCAGAGAAAGAAGATAAGCATAGGATATAAAAAAAGGACTGCAAAATTTGACCTTTGGGGCAAATTTGGTGGATTTCAGTGTTTTAAATTCTGTACCAGTAGCATAGTTAAATATGCCTATAGTAATGTTCAATATATTTTTTTACTTAAAGGATTAATTAAAAAAAAGAACACTAACCCCTTCTACTAATTCCTTTCCTTCATTATTCTTTAAATGGAAAGGGATTGGGGGTGGGGGGGAGTGAAGATAAAGAAAAGTATTCATAGTCTAAATTAAATTAGGACAGGGTAATTTCCATATATTTCCTCTCTTTGGAGTGGTTCTTCAGTTGATGATCTAGATCAGGAGCTGAATATAGATGCTCTCATTCACTTAGGGAGGAGCCTATTTGCCTGTATTAACTAGTAAAACTATCCTCGGATAAGAAGTTAACCTTTGTGAATACCTTTGTACCTCCAATTTTGAGTAATTGTTTGGCTGTGATTCTGTAAGTACATAAAAAAGGGCTTCACTGTGAAAGTCTAGTTCCATATTAAATATTGCTCATAAGGAAAAGGCTGTGAGGGTCCTTTTGCCCTTTTTGCACTGGGGAGGTCAGACTAAGCTGTGGTATTTGACTTCACAGTTTTCTTTCATCATTAACAACGGCCTTGTTTGTCAAGTGTCGCTTGTATCTGTACAGTGTCAGTTCTTTCACCCAATGCAGCATAAAGCTAATGATTTTTGAAGTAGCTGGGTTCCTGACAAGAGAGTGTAGTTGACCAGTCTCATGTTGTTTCCAAAGACCAAGTGTGGAAAAATGAAGTAGAAAATTTTTTTCACTGATGAGAACAGATGTGAGTTGAGACAAATACAAAGAACAGATGCAATGACTAAAATTCTCTGTTTATAATCCATTCCTGTAGAGTAGAATTGTGATTGTAAGGAGGTGCATCTGTACTATATGTGAATTTTGTGAGTGCTCAAACTGGTTGTTCGTGATCTTAGATAAATTATCCATATATTTCTCATTAGTGTAATTAAGAGTTTGCTCTGTATTTGATGTGCAACATGCTGACGTGGTCAATAGTCATGTTTCTCTTTTAAATTCAGGTAGATTGAGAACAGTTTAATATAGTGGAAATCTGGTTTTCTTTATAGAATAAGGGGACAATATCCTTGACAGGTGTTCCTATTTCTGTTTGTAATTAATATTGTTTGCAGCACTCGAGTTTTTCAGGCCTCTCTTTCTGACACAAGGAGTTCATATGGAGTGCTGTTACCTGTTTTCTTTGATGTCTTATGCCTGGGCTTTAGTTTGCTAACCCATCTTTAAGGGCCGTGCTGCATCCGTGCTGTTGCTCGTGCTGTTAGGTAGGATTTCTGATCCTCTCCTCCCACTTCAGCTGTTGTCTTACAAGTGAGTTTTCCAGAACAAGAACTGCCTTTAGATGTTTGGAAAATACTTACTGCCTTGTAAAGCAGCCTGTAAAAATAGGTTGCAATTTCAGTGTGTATCTAAGCGGAAAAGTAATTTTAAAATGCTTAATCTCTATGGATGGATCTCGATGCAATATAACTTGGGGAAACAGAAGAGTCAGCACTTAGACTGATCCAAAGCTAACTGAAGTTGAAGGACAGGTTCCCTTTGACTTCAGAGGGCTTTGAATCAGCAAAATCTTTGTGAGCTTTTGGTATTCGCGACCCTCCTGAAATAAACTGACTAAAATTTAAGCTGTTAAATAGCTTTATTGGTTTTGAAAATTTTTACTGAATTTGTTTAAACTTACAAGGATTAAGCACACATAGTAAGTGTGTATGAAGATCTTAATGCATTCCTTTTTTCACTTCCAAGAAACCAAGTCTGGGAAATTGAAGGAAGTGGTAGGGCTTTTGAGAATTTTAGCCATTGGCAGTGTAAGACCTCTAAATTTTGGTAAATATATGAGTGCAGAATCTAGCTGAGTTACTGCTTTGGAATCAAAACGCTTTCATGTCTGTCTGCTGTACAGCCTGGGTGTTGTGAATATATGTGCGTGCTAAATGAGAAGTGCCGTCCTTCAAACATCGTGGGAAGGATTGGTGTGATTCAGAGAAAGTGAGCCAGAACACACCTGTTTTAAGCTTACCTGGATCATTTAAAAAAAAATTGAGTTTGTTTTCAGAACTGTATTATAAAAATCACTTTTAAAACACGCTGAGTTCAAGACAGGGGTTTAAGACTAGTGAAATGAACTGAGTTAACGACAGTGAATGTTGGAAAATAGAAAAGGTAAATGTTAACATTGTTTTCAAGGATTAACTTACATTGCTTTTAAGGACAAAAAGACCAGTTTTTCAGGGTTAGACTGCAGATTGTTTGTAAGAAGCAGCAGTTCCTTTAATACAGTGTTGCTTCCTTTATTTCATATCAGCATAAGGATTTAACAAATATGTCTCTGCCAGCTTTTGTAGGTTGTATCAGATAGTGTCATATCAGATTGCTTGTCCTCATTCTGTCTGTAGAAGACTAGAATTTGCATTAGTTGCATTCAAGTGTATGCATCTATCTACTGTGACATCTGAAATACTTGATTTGGGTATGACTTACTCAGAGTAGAGAACTTTGCAGAATAGAATAGTCAAGCCTGTGGGCTCTGTTCTAAAACTAAGTATAGAAATAACTGTATTCTTCTCACAGTTGTTAAGAATTTGGAGAAGCAAGTAAGTCTATTTTGGATTTAAATTAGATTTACTGTTAAAGGGAGATAAGAAGTATGAGTCTGCTATTAACTGGTGAAAATGAGTATCAGACAATTTGGACTTTCCTGTGAAAGTACTGTAATTCTCAAGAACCAGTTAGCTTTGGACTGTATAGATCATATTTTCAAAGCTCTGTTCACTGATGTCTTGTCTTAAACTTCCAAGATTGGGCAGGTTCTGCAACTTTGGCCATGAGAATAAAGAAGTCAAAAAGAGGACATTTCTAGTCAATTTTTCTTCCTTTTTTTTTTTTTTCTCCTTTACAAATCTGAACTAGCGAGAATACTGGTGCTTTAAGAGAGGAAAATTTGGTTTCGTATCAGTGAGCATATTTTCCTTTAGAAAGCTGACAGACATTTCAATAGAGGAAAACATTCCCTCACATGTGGATTCCCATTCCTCATCCTTTTTACTGTTAAATTATTTGAAAATCAAGCCATGAATTAATTCTGAATGTTAGCAAAAATGGTACTTCATTACTCCATGAAATCCTCCCATAACAGGAGAAATGTTGTAATTAGAGTTAACAAAATACTTCGGGGGTTTTTTATTAGCTTGAGATTTAGAATGTTTCCTGGATTTTTCTAATCTGTATATCTGTTAATTTATATGTAATATTCTTCATCAGTAGACCTTCTTTTTGATTTAAAAATTGTGTAGGCTCAAGTATTTGCAGGATCAAAAAGCAGGAACAGCTTGTTTCCCTTTAAAGGCACCTGTTTTTTTCAGTTACTGCCCAAGTGGAAAACTGGAAAGAAATTATTGTGCTGTTGGGTACCTTTAGGGCATTACATAGCTAAAAATTGCATGTATCCTTTTTTGAGAATCATACATGTAGGAAGATGCAGGTTTCAAAAACCTCACAGGAGAATTGAATAAAACTACACATAAATGATGTGTCCTTTCAAATTTTTTACAAAACTGGCCTGTTTAGAGAAACATTTTCTGTATTTTTTTTGGAAAAGTTTAAAGTCAGAAATAAAACAGTTTCAAATAAGATATTTAAAGCCTGGTCCTGAACAGGAAAAGTAAATGTTCCCTTTGGAATGTCCTATGAATGCAGTTTCTTAACAATAAGAATATCATGTGTTGAGTGAGAGAGAGCAAAATTATTCATACTAAGGTGTGGCTTTATTGCACATACAGCAACGTATTAAAGGGGCAGCTTAGAAACTGCTGGCTGAACTGTACCTACAGCAGTATATTTTATTTCCTGTGTATCTGTACCAAGTGCCTGACTAATTCTACTTTATAATAGCTGTGATTGTCTAAGATGTTAGTTACCCTGTTTTGTAATCCACCTCTTTCCCCTTGGATGCAGCTGTTGCTTTGCCAGGGATTTTACTGTTCATCTCAGACTTTGGAGCTCATGTCCCAAAGGTCTTCTTTTATCCACCCCTAGTGTGTTAGTTGCTGTCCTAAACAATCAAGTCTTGTGAAAATTTAGCCTGTGTATGCATTCTCCTACCACCAGCAGCCACTTTCAGATTTGTTCTACTGATCTGTTCCCCTTTTTATTATGGACCAGTTAAACAAAGATTAAGTTCCGCAGTTGAAATGTGTATACTTCACGGGACGCTGTCAATATAAAAGTAATCATATTCACAATTCGTTATTAAATGTGAATCTTTGGCATATTACTTTTTGCATTTCTCTGTTTAAAGGAGAATGTTGAGGAAAATTTGATTTTGTATGTGAATTATGAATTTTGGAAGGCAAAGAAGCTGATGGGGGGAAAAATATATGAGCATTTCAGACTTAAAAGTATGCTGTGCTTGTGTTGAACACTGCATATGTGATTCTTGGAGGCTCAGAGCAGATGAAGGAGTTATTGTGAAATAACACAAGGGTGAACCATCCGTTTGGAGTAAGGAAAGACAGAATTGTGCCTCTTGTTATGCAAAGGCACACGTATGGCACACCACAAAGTTCACTTACCAGCTTAGTCTTGTGGCAGCATATTTATTGACCTGGACCTTTGTTATTATGCTTTGTTTGCTTACAACTTTCCAGGAAGAAAGTGCCTTCTGCTTTGTTCCCAGTTCCCTCCTAGTGCTTGACTCTTAAGAGAAGCATCTATTCTTGTCGTTGTTACCAGACCCTTGCTGTCTTATTTCCCTAGGTGGGTCCTTGTTTGAGAAGTGCTTTTGCTTTTGTGTTTAAGGCTTTCAGCATTGTCCCCTTCTTCCATTTGTGAAAAGGGAAAAATACAGAGGAGTTTGGTACGTTTTCATCATAAAAACTGCACTGAAAAAGAGAAAAGGTTACAGTCTCCTGCTTGATGGGATTAGTGAAAGAGGTTGTGAAGGAGGCCACAGAGCACACACTCAGCAAGTTTTCAGATGACTATTCCCTTTAGTATTGGATTGTAAAACTGGTGATCAAGTTAGCTGATTTCTAGAAAAAGACTAACCCAAAGGTTAATTTTTTCCAAACAGAAATAGAAATTGCAAAAGTGTATGGGCATCAGCCTCTCAAAACATTCTTCTTCAGTCCAGTAGAGTAATCTTGCTTTAAGGATATTAAGTATAACTTGCATATAGCCCAAATTTTCTGTAAGCCTTCCTGCATTTTTATGTCTGTCAATTAAACTTCATTTTCTGATTAACTAATTTTTTCTCACTTTTTTTTATTCTTGTTTTCAGGCTTCCTTAAGCCAGACTTAATATCGATAGAATGAAAAAATTTAAGAGAAGACTTTCCTTAACCTTGCGAGGAAGCCAGACCATCGATGAATCACTGTCTGAGCTAGCAGAACAAATGACAATTGAAGAAAACAGCAGCAAAGATAACGGTAAGCATATCTTCCACTTCGTGGAAAATGTTAGAATTTTGTCAGGCCCTACTCAAGTGAGCGTTGCTGGGGTTTATTTCAGTTTTCACAGTTGCAGGGACTTTCTCACTAACCTTTTTTTAATTTATCTTACGTTCCACTGCCCTAGTTCTTTCAGCAGGTTGATATGTTACTACATATTGGTTTGGTTTGCTTTGGTATTGAACTGTTATAGAGCTATTTATCAAAAGCTACCTAAATATATCTTTTTATGTCGTGTGCAGCAAGGCTTACAGATGCTCTTGCAGGAAACAAACCCATTGTATGAATTTAGTGGGTCTCACATCAGCTTCATATGGCTTCAAATTCAGTCTGTTCTCAAAATCATTATTTAGTAATATGATTGACTGATTGCTTAAGCATTATGTATGAAACTGTTTACCTTACATTGGTGATGCAGTGCAGTAGTCTAAATTCTGTCATCTCTTCATGTCTCTCAGTAGTACCTCTCTTCACCAGTATGAAAGTGACTAGAAATATTCAGGATAACCAGCTTGTCTCTTGTATTCTTACATAAGTCTTTGGCTGATCCCATAAATGTGCTGGCTGCTGTAAAGTCCACATTAATGATGATGCCGCTTTTGGATGCAATCTGCAGTAATAATGAGTGGAAGAGGTTTTGTTGCTTGTTCTGTTTCCTGGGCTGCAGCATTTAAGTCATATTTCATCTTCAATGCTGATTAGTGTTGTTTTTTGCTCTGCTCATATCTAAGATTTTTCTCATTTATCAGGTGAACTGAATTTTATTTTTCTCCCACTTAACAGCAATAAAGAAGTCTGAATTTTCCCTCTGAAAACTGACAGGGCCAGGAAATTTGAACGGAGGTAGAGGCAATGGAATTTGCCCTGCAGATTTTTAAAACCCCATTCAAGATACATTGCATACCAAGGTTTTGGAAGCAGAATTAACCTTTGGCAAAACAAAACTAATAGTGTTTTTCATTCTTACCTTTAATCCCTGGTATATTCATTGCTGTTCTCCCATTTTTACTATGGGCAACGCCCAGTATTTTGGGAGACAAGGTTTATTACAACCTTTTATATGTTGATACAACAGGTCTACTCTGGAGCAACAATTGCAGTATTTTTGCACTGATACGTATTAAGTCCTTTATGAGACACTGAGTTGTCCCACATGATTTCACTTGTATTCGCATTTGCTACTGATGCATGTTTTTTCAGACCTGTATATACTTCTGCAAGATTGATTTCTTTATGTAAAGAAGTGCTGAGAATGTTATTTTCACACTGAGAAATGAGCATGAAAAAAATTTTACCAGCATCAAGGATGGTAGTGAACTGGGTTGCTGAATTGATTCATTGTAAACTGAATCCAGGAAGAATAAAAAGATTTTACCTTAAACTGGACCATGTCCTGGGTGCCAGCTCAAAGGACAGAGAACACAATAACTTGTTTACAGAAGTGTGAGCTTATGTCATCTTAAACCATCTGTAAATCCATTTGCAGCTTGTAATACTTATCTGAGAATTATCCCAAACAGTAGTACTTGGATGTCTGCATGCTTGTCGCCAAACTGTGACAAGCTTAACTTCTCAGTAGATATTTAAAGTGTTAAAATAAGTAAAAAATACCATTCAAGAAAATGCGCCAAATTGCAAATTACTTATCTAGCTTTTAGTGCTCTTTTTATTTTGCTTTCCACGGTAATTCATTGGCCAAAAGGAATCTTATATGCTAAAATTGTGATAACAATATATGCTATGCTTACACATGCAGAATGTTGTTGATGCCTTAGTACATCCTTTTCTTGGATATCGTCTTCTTGGATACACTCGAGATGTTGTCGGTCCTCTTGAAAGACGGCAAAGAATATAAATTGTACTTTTGCTGTGCCTAATCTTCAACTCATCATTTTATGCCATTAAAAAAGTGTCACTGACACTTGGTACCTTTTCCAGATTCTTCCACAATGCAGTTATTAGTACTTGCCCAATCTTTGATCTTGCAGAGGTGAACAGGATACTACATTGTGGATTTTTGTTTTCCTTTGTTTTTCCTTTCCAACCCTACTTTTCTTAGGAAGTAGGGTTAGAAAATGCTTGCTGCTCTAGCTAGTCTTGCTTTTCTAAAGGACACTCTAGCTTTTCCACAGATGAAGATACTTTGGAAAGAGTGTTTTTCAGACAGACCGCAGGGATTGGGCTTTGGGCAACAACAATTGTTGGAAAAACGGCCAAGAAATTATTTTTCCCTTTTGGCGAAACACCAGTTTGGTAAAGAACATCGCGGCTAAAAAATCCTTCAGTGGGCATTTAAAAAAATTTGCTTTCAAAGGAGTGCTTAAATTGGAAAGGTTTGCCTTGGCATTTTACAAAATCCCAGTGCTAAAAAGCCTCTACTAATTGTAAATATCCAGCTGAGACACATGAGAGGATGTAGTCTCTTGAAGAATATTTTATAAAGTGATAGCTGCATTAAGATCTTGAAAGTGCATCCTTTACTGTGATGGTGCTGATCTCAGGAGGCAGGAGTAACCGTCTCCTTAGTTCTGCTTTTAAGAATAAACAGCTCCTTTACCCTGTGGAACAGAGACACAAATGTGCCCAGTTAACAGGCTTTGAATCTGTTCCTAAAGAAACTTGAAAAGCACTGTCTAGTAAATCAAAGGCATACCAATATATTAATCTACAGAGAATCAAAGTCAGGGATACAAATAATCTTCAGAAAGTGGTTCTTCATATGTGCTTTATTTTCAAGCATTACATAATGAACTTGAGAAATAAGAGTTGAAGGGCATTGAAACTGTGCATTTCAGGTCAGAAGGCAAGACTAGACTCTGAATGCTGAAGGCTTTTACAGCAGAATTTTCTTCCATTGTTACTGTCCAGTTCTTTTGTTTTAACTTTTTCTTTCTAGCAAATCGCTCATCTTGTCTCCTGTCATTCCATGCTGATGGCTGTGTTCACTGAAGATTATTACTTTATACATGCAAGTTTTTTTCCTTCCTGGGAAACAGCTGTGTTGCTGGGTTATAGAGATTGTAGAGACTGTGTCCATATAAAACCATATCGATGCTGACCTAGAATCCAGACTCATCTCCATCTGATTTATATCCTGTAAAATATTTATTATAAGTTGCACTTCAGCACTGCCATTCCAGATGTAGATCACTTGTGTGTAGTACTAGGGCCCTTTCTTTATAGTCACCTTTTTGCATTAACCTGTGTTGTTCAGCCCCCTGTCAAATTTCTTCTCCCACAATTGCCTGTGATTTCAAGTGAGTGCATGTCCCATCCAGAGGCCCACCTTGTCATTAGCTCCAGCTTTGAGTGGGTTGTTTCAAGATTCAAAGAACAGTACTCCTAATGTAGAACAAATTGTCTCATTTGTAGTTCACAGACATAAAAATAGATCCATAACTTTTGATTTCTTTGCAGTGCATTGATACCACTGAATCAGCTAACCTTTTGTATGCAGTCTCATTTAATACACGGCCTCCTTCATTGTGTGATGTCAGTACAATCTCAGTATGCATCACTCATCCATGAGCAGCAAAATGGGATTAGCAGGGATCAACCCATATTGTTCAATGCAGTAGCACAGAGCTGTTGCACTGAATATAGAATAACCATTGGGTTTAGGTTTTTTGGTACACCATCAAATTATTTAGTGACCAGAAAGCTATATATAATTAAATCTTTCTTACAAATTATGTTCATTATGATTGGCTTCTGGGTGAGGAAGCACTGCCAAATCAGGTCATAAACCATAAAAATAGAGGGACCAGTGAAATGCCTAATAATGTATCTGAAGCCTTATGAACTGTGGACCGTATGAAGTATACTTCAGGCTGGTCTTTTATCTAAGTACAAAAGCTTTTCATGGTCTCTGATGTTTCAACATATAAAACCAGTTAGGTGGATTTGTTGTTTATTTTTAATTCTGCCATATTTTAATTTCTCATACTAACAGTGTGCTGGCTTGTTTTTTAAATTCTAGATTCTACCTTAATATATGTATTTAGATTAATATTAAAAATATTAAATGGTAATTTGTAGGAGTTGGCAACTAAATTTGCTCCTGAAATTTTTGTTTGCCAGTGACATACTAATGAAATTTGGCTAGGAGTAACATCCAAATCATGCATATTTAAAGCCTAATTAAGTGTAAAATTTATGCAAATACTTCAAATACATATGATCTCTAATGAAAGCAAAAAATGTGGCTGTATTGTCTAATATTATGAAATGCATTATCACAAACTCCAAGCATGCTTTCAAGAATAATTGCAAGATGCATTCCAAAATACATCCCCAGCTCTTGCATTAATTTATAAGTAACTTGGAAGTAATTTTTTTTGTTATGGGGTTTTTTGGGTTTTTTGTTTGGTACAGATAAATACACATGTACATAATAAACCAAAAAAGGTGAAGTTCTGGTAGAAATGGCTACATGAATTTGTAAAATAATACTTATCTCCATTTGGTCTCTTTTAGCTCAGTGATGTGATCATAGGATCCAGTCTCATGAACACTTGCATAATTTTTTTGTAATTTTACAGGTGTGAGTAATAATGGAAGGATCAGCTACGGTAAAGTGCGTAAGTGTTTTTTAGGTTTAAGGCATTAATGACTAGTTAATACTCTGATAAGAGGGATGAATGTTTATAAGTATTAACACATTGCGATACTGTCTCAGAACATCCAAATGCCTTTGTAGTTTTAATTATTTCATATCATCTTCAACAGAGCTGAGAAATTCCCATTCCATCTGCTATGTATAATTCCTTGAGTGTGGAAGGAAAACAGTGTGTTGCAGCATATTTTCAAGACAGTGTTCTTGAACTGAAAATATGAGCACAGAAATGCTTACTGGTAATAAATCAGTGAAATTTCTCTGTTGATGTTGGAGGAAAGTATCAGTACGAAAATGTGGGCGGGTAAGGGAAGAAGAAATCCCCAGAATTGCTAGAGCTCATTCTAGAGCTACAGGTTACTGTGAGTAATTGGCAGTTGTCACAGGTAAACACTGATCCTTGTACTGTCCCTTACACTGTACTGGCAATGTTTTTATTATAGTCTGTACGTACCCTTCTGTGCTGTGGTATACATCCATTTTTGTTATTACTGTTCAGTATGGTTTCTCCATCCCACGTACACTGCACAACATAGTGTTCTTTCTTCCCTTATGTTTTAATTTGCTTCTTCCCACAAAACCTAGAGGCTCTGTTCATATGTGGAAGTGCTTATAAAGCAAAATGAGCATGAAAATTCAGCGCCTGAAGCATGCTGCAGAGACCCATAGTCTTGCAGGGCTGTGTGGGGGCCTTGTCCACTCGTGTGTGTTTTGCTTATAACCAGAGTGCAAGTTCAGCAGGAGTACATAATGTTTAGATGCAGACGTGGACTCTCGAAACACACCAGATTTCTGTTAATGTAGGCTCACTGATGGATGTGCAGAGATTTGTTCTCAAATGGTATTCAGGTGGAGTCGTTAAATACAGAAAAGTAATATACACATAACTAGCCAACACAATTTATTTCTGAAATTAGGGCAAAAAGGAGCCAGATCTTGTTTCCTGGTTTGGTTGGCAGCATGGTCTCACAGATGTTTGCACTAGGAGTTGTGTGTGTGGATGAAAGGATAGGGGCCAGGGATACTTGTATCTTGGCTGTGGTATTGACTCGAATTGAATCAAATTGCAGCTGAAACATTTTTCTGAAGGATTTGGTGTAGTGTGATGCCTTCTGCAGTTACGATTTTAAACTGATGGTGTGTTATGCTTATATGATTTGAGGTACAGAACTACCATGCTTATGTTCCAGTACAGGTTCTGATTACCAAAAATATTATCTGAGGATTATCTTCTAAGCAGTATGAAATACATCAATCTTAAAGGCGGGGCTGTGGTTTTGAATATATTTCACTTGATTGTGATCTCTATTGTTTTGGTACCCATACTGAAGGCAAAACCTCACTCTGTGTGAAGTCAACTTTGAAAGGTTTTTAATAGTGTTTTTAGACGTCTTGATCTCATTCTTTGCCTGACGTATTTTTAGCTTCATTATGTGCATTGTTTTTGTAGTTCAAACAGACAGAAAAATTTGTGTCCTTTCTGTCCCGATTTAAAAAAAAAAGTTTATAGGACATTACAGTGCCATTTTAATAATTGAGGTACTGCATTTCTCAGAGGAAGTTGAAGACTCTGTTTCTTCATGGTTATACTAGCATATTTTTTCAAATGTTCTACCAATATTTCTTGCCTTGTGTTGTCCAGAAGTAGAATATTTGCTCTGGAATGGCTGCTGTACTCAAATGGATTAATTTGAGCAATGGGAGGAATCCCTTGAAGTTTTGCCAAGTTTTTAAAATTGTAGTATTCAGTAGTTTGAAGATTTCATTCTTATTGTTTAATGAAAAATACTGGTTTAAGTGGTATTGAGTGGTTGCTCTGTTTTTAGAGTGACTCAGTGTTTTCCTGTGTATCGCTAACAGAATCTTAGGAAACGACCCCATAAAATAATCTATAAATACACAGTATTTTGTAGTGTTCCTCATCCACCTCCTGGAGAGTACATATATAGCAAGCGTTTTGCTGCTTTGGGTTATTTAAATGTATCTTTTATAGCAGTTGTCACCTGCAATCAACTAATTTTACTGAGTGGGTCTGACTGCCTTACAGCAGTCTAATTAAATATTATACAGTGCAGCATTCTAGCTCTAAAATATCAGAAATCCACCTGCTTACATTCAACATTTTCTGAAGAAATAAAGGGCTTCTTGACAACAGCTTCTTCAGCAGTTTGTTCAAAATATTTTGTATTTCAAGTCCAGAAAAAAAATCCATTTTTATTATGTAAAAACTGATTAATCATTAGCAGAGCCTAACGTTCAGATCAGGTAAATGAATGTGTAGTAGATGATGCTGAAATATGATTAAGCTGTACAACAGTGGCATTTGAGAAGCCTACATAAATAAACTTAAAAGGTTGTGATGATGCATCGCAAGCTTCATGAATGCAAAGCTGTTCAGAGAATGAACATTTAGTTTCACAAACGTAAATTTTTGACACTTTTCCATTCTCTATCAAATTGGAAATGATAAAAACAGCCTTGGACGTTTTCTGGAGCAAGGGTGAGGTCAAGGTGGTGGAAAAGAAACTAAATAGAGTCCTGTCCTATAAAAACTAGTAGTGGATTCTCAAGACATTTTGTGATATTTTGTTACACTTGAGCAGGTCCAAAGTCAAGTTGCAGTTAAAAGTGTCAAGTGAGGTTCTGCCTCCACCCTTCTGCCAGCAGCTGTATGATGTATACCCCACAGTGATCTAGTTCAAAAACGCAAATCAAAATTACACTTCTTTTTGTTGGGGGGGGAGGACCTTGAGCCACATTTTTGGTAGAAGCAGTGAATTGTGGCAGGCACAAAGATTCATCCTTGCTTAGAATATGAAACATGCCTGGTTTCAATCCCCATTCTATACCCAAATCAGTAATCATAATTGCTAAATCTCTAATATCTCTTACTTTGATGAGAAAATATCCACATGTGTATTTTAACTTTATTTATATGAAGTCAAACTATATATTTATGTGGTTTACCTGTCCAGAATGGATAGTGGTTGTGGAATCAAGCATTTTTTTGCAGACATACTCAGCTCTGTTTGATTTAAGGGAAAATGTCACCTTGTATGACTGGTGATTTTAATTCTTTATTAAAGCTAGTTGAATCAAATTTCACTGCAAAATTTAGGCAGTGAAATCTGAAAAACGGCTTGGTCTCTTTGTCAAATAATGGAGATACTCATGGGACATAAAACAAGAAAGAGTTAGTTGAGTATGTGATAATATATATTTATAAAAAGTGTTTTTAAATGCATTTACATTCCTAATGAAAACACTTTCTTTAATCCACCAGCTGACTGACGTGTGACAGTATGTCAGTTGCTGAGGCCATGCAAAAAAATAGCAGGCAATTCTGCAGGCTCTCTGGAGCTCAGCCGAAGTAAATCCAGTTAAGTAAATCCAGCACAGGAAAGAAAGTGGTAGTGGGGGCCTTTGTTATCATAGATGGATGAGGAAAAGAAGCATTGTCGATTAATTGAAAAATTGCTTAACTCTGGAGTAATTTCAGGTCAAGGTTTGTGGTTAATTTAGATTGCAGTTAATGGAAGAAGAGGAAGCATCTTTATAAAATTGTTGGGTTTAGTTAATTTTTTGGACAGGCTTCTTGGTTATATACACTGCTGTTCTAGTTGTTCTGGCAGTTTTCATAATTAAGAAGTAAAAAAAAAATCAGTTCCACTTAAGCACAAACATAAATTTATTCCACTTCACAACTGAATAATTTCAGTGGTTCATTTGAGTTGTTTTCTGGTGTCTTATGTTTGTTAGCGTTGGTGTTGGCATTATTTCAAACTTAGCAAAGCAGTGGTACCTTACTGGGTACAGCATTTTCCTAAAATGTATGTGTTTATTCTAAAACATTTCATGATCCAGAAACTCTTAAACCATTATTAAGCCAGGCTGATTGCATTTTGAACAGTGTTTTTTTGAACAGTGCCATTGTGTTTATTTTGGGTTATGCCAATAGTAATGGAAGTTTGAATGACAGAATGTGAGAAGTACAAGAAAATGCTCCAAATTATATAAAGGGTTAGCTCAGCACCCACCAAACTTGAAAATCGAGTAATACAACAGTGCGTAGTCACCATGCATTGCTCAATTTTAAACCTTGTTGAAGGTGCAAGGTTAAGCAAGATGACATGGACGTGCCGTTTTAAAAAAGGGGTGTGTGTTTTTATAGATATAAAACTAATATGCATGTATGGATATATTTTATTAAAGAGTGTCTATTGCAAGAATTGTTCAGGAACATTGAAAAGAAATCCGTGTAGTCATCCTGTACATCAGTATAATATTCTTATTGAGAATGTTATTTAACTTTTTTCACACTTAAAGTCTAGATTTGCATTATAGCTTAGCAGGTTGCCTAAGAAATACAAGGGTTGAAATAGCATTCCTTCAAAGACGAGTCCAAGATTATATGATGGTGTAGCCAAAAGAAGAAGAGAATATAATAACAACTGAGAAAATACAATTTAAAAGGACCGCTGAGAAGTCTGTGTTTCGGCTTGTTTTATCAGTTTGGAGTTACAGATTATAGAGTAGGGTGAGGAAGGAGAGCTAGAGATAAATGATTATTAAGACCCTCATTGGAATGGTTGTGCCGGCGACAGCCAACATAAGTGAACTGCCCAAGTGCTGCAGAAGTCTAGTGCTGTAAGGACAGCTGGAGTTATGCCTGTCTGTTCTCCAGTCTCTGAGGATGACATTTTAGGGCAAGTCTAAGATTAGAGCCCCAAGTGCAGCATCATTTCCCCAGCGTACTGTATCAGTTTCTAGCTCAGAGACTGCCTGAACTAGGAAAGTCTCTGTGTGGTTAGTAATCCTGAGCAGATTGCTTGTTCAGTCTCCCCTTGAGTCTTGTAGGTTCTGGTAGTTGTAACACCCTGTGGTGAGGAGTTTCCACAGAAAGAATCATTTTGTGTGCAGTACACAACCTGCCATGGCTGGCTTTTTCACTCTTGTGCTGAAGGAGGTGGTGGATGCAGCAGGTTCCCAGGTGCCCTCTTCAGTCCTCTACTGAGTCCGTGGGTTGTATCATGTTTCTGATGTTTTAATCTATATGAGAGAGCAAGACAGAACTGTGCATGATCTCAAAATGCAGTAGATCCGCACACTTGCAGTGAGTTTTCTAGTAGTTTTTTACTCACCTTTTAATTTCCATCATTCACGTTGCCTGTGGCTGTATATTAAACCATTGGCAACATGTGGTCACTGAGTTAAATTTACCAAGTACAGTGACACTAAAGTAAGGGATGTTTTTGAGTTTGATATAGGGAAACATTTTTTAAAAGACAAATCAAACCAAGAATCACAGAAATAGAATTGTAAGAAGCAGTTTTTATAGGTGTATGTAGTAAAAGCATTTAACTTTTACAGTTTAGATGTATTTTATTCAAGACCAGACAGTTGACTTAACTCACATCCTAAAACTGCAGCATTATATTTTAAATATAGTGAATCAGTGTATTAATAATTATCAAAAAAAATGAAGTGAATTAAAGGAAATTGTAACTTCAAAAGAAGTATTTGTGGGTCTTTGGAGAGATAGAGTTAAGTAGTTTTTTCAAAAGCACTTTATTTAACTCTTGTATCTCAGAAATGCATGAAAACTGTAATAAACAGTCTTGTAAATTAATTTCCAGAAAGAGTTTGCTTGATCATTTTCAGTATTCAGGAATCAATTTCAAGAGTTCCAGCTCTTGGCTATTACAGTCGCATTTGCAGGGAGGAGGTAACATAATGCAGAATTCATGCAACCATTTCTTTAGAAGCTCCTAGCATACAGCAAAGCACCCTGAATTGTTTATAACAAATACACTTTTCCAAACCATAAGCCTGTATGTTATACCGTCATATGCCATACGATCCCTCATTTTGGTAAATTAATGTGTATCAGGATTTTAAAACCCCGTTCATAAGCAAGTAGTATTAGTACTTGTCTTAGTCAGAAATGCAGTGTCATGTGAGTGTTTTTGTAACCTTCACTTCATTGTCTGCCAGTAGTTATGCCTGTCCTACTACATGACCTAAATCATTGCAAAATTTTATAATGGGCTCCACAATTTAGTACAGTACTTAGAACAGTGAAGGAAGGTAATAGTTGCCTATGATGACAAAAGTTATTTCTGTATAATTGGATCTTATTGTATCAACCACTTTTCTTTCATTTTTATAGAAATTTACTTATTAATGTGATCTGTATTTATCCTTATATTTGAGCTGAACGTTGCATATGTTAGGATGTTTTAGGAATTTTGTTTTAAACTGTAAAATACATACAAATTTACCAGTGCCATGAGGAAAAAAACTTTTAAAATAATCATCCCTGTGCATCACTCTGTCATGTTAGTAATGAACATAAAACTCAATCTCTGCGTAGACATTTGGTGTATTCATAAATTCTGGCCTCTTTTGTGTACTTCACAGTTCATGAAGGTAGATTACTTTTAGGATGAGTAGACAAAAGCGAAAATATACAAAGTACTTTTCATTTGTTCACTGGTACATGTAAACTCAGTGTGAGGTGTTTAGACTAGAAACTTTATCCAATTCAAATCAAATTAGCAAGAAAGTTGGAAAGCAAAAAGCAGATGTTAACTTACCAAAAGCGGTAGTTGTGCTGAATGTGGACCTGTGTCCTGTTACGTGGAAGTAGTAATAGATTCTATTCAAAATTGCTGAGGAATTTGCTGCCTGCTGCCCTGGGATAAATCTGCTGTTGAAGGCATGCAGCAAGGAAGCTGGTACCACTCTTCGGTCAAAAGGGTGATGCAAACTATTAGAACAGAAATAAGCATTTGGGATAGAGATGTGCAGAGGTTTGAAGACCCTTCACAAATACCTACACAGATGTATGGTGTATTTTTCCTCATGTTCACCCACTCTGAAGCTGTGTTTATGAAGGATGCTAATGAAAGGATGCAGACAGGTTTGTAACAATGGTGACATGTCCTTTCTGTTTTCTGCCTGCAGCATTTTTTTTTCCCTGGGGCTTTTATTTTTTTCCCTGCAGCAGCTGAGTTAATGTTTTTTGGCTTTTTTGTCTCACTGTGTTATTCATGTTTATATGCAAAAATTCCTTGCATAATTATTTCGTAAGGTCACTGACCTGTCCTTGGGTAATTCTGTCTGTGTACTTCTGTCTCTGCTTCAGACTAATCACAATAATGTATCTAGAAGGTTTTTGTATATGTGGGGAGGGGGGGTTCCCTTAAGGATCCTGTCTTCCTTAGGTTATTAGGCATTTGTTGCTGGTTTTTTCCTGCACCGTTGAAATTCTGCTTTCCATAAAGTATGTTCTCCTAGCTATGTTATTCTTACTACCTTTTTTTGGAGCAGAAAGCAAGACTTTGGGGTCCCTGCATGTGGGAATAGAAGTTAAAGTGATGAAATAGCATCCCAGACTGCTCCCTGTCCCATGAGGCATGAGTGAAGCTCTGAGCACACCCTGGGAGCAGTGGCTCAAGTGGGTGCCACTGCATTCAGTAGCACTCATGCTGCAGTTGCTCAGTGCATGGCTGCTGCCTTTTCTGTCTTCCGAATAATACCAAACATGCATCTGTTATGTTAATAGGAATCAAGTAATGGAAAAATAAAATTACTTGAATCTCGGCTGTGCTTTGGGCATAGCTTCTGTTCTTTCTTGTAGTATATGGACACTGCTTGCATGTAGCTGCCAGATGACTCTGATCTCGTTTTCTGAAGTGAGAGTATTTCATCTTTATTTTCTTGTATGAATGACTTCATTGGTGGTTCTGCTAAGTCCACTGTCGAGACAGTCAATGCAAGTGGACATATGTTTTGCTTCTTTTGGGGGTGAAAAAAATCCTCGTGTTTTTAGAGTTAGCCTGCTTCTAGGACCATGTTGATCCTTGAGGGCTAGTCTGTGTGTGAGGAGTCAGGTTGCTGAGGCAACATGAATACTCAGTTTCTGCTCACACTTGTAAATAAGATTTAAAAATTTCTAACATTTCATTCTTTTAGAAAGTGCTAATATAATGATAATAACTTCAAAAAAATCTCTGTGAACCATCTGAAACACAATCCAGTAGAAAACCAAAATAAAAAATTGAACGCCTAATTTTTCTGGACCCTATAAGTTAATAACCTTAATTGCGGCATTACAGCTCTTGGAGGTATAGACAGGTACCTTTACTTCTAAGGATGTCCAATAGCAAGGCCTTGGTACTAGTGACCCGTGAGAATTCTGAGAGGGAGAATATTTTCAAAGGCTTACAGTTGATTTTGCTCATCATAGTTGATCTAACAGCTGTCCTGTTTAAAAGTAAAGATGAAACATTGTGCAGTTAGAAGAAAATTAATTAGTGTTCTGGTTTTATCGACATTCTAAGACTGAGTATTCAGGGCATTTACTCATCAAGCAGCAGAGTGACAGGATTTAGTAAAACTATATTTGGGTAACACTTAATGCCATGTTTTGTACTTGTGTGTTAATAGAGAAATGGCCGTAGTATGATGGTCTACTGTTAGCATGAAAGATAATCTTACCAGACTGGTGATTTCCTGTTTACTAACTCTTTTTTTTCTTTCTTTTTTTTCTTCTGGCATGTTCCTGACAATCCTGCTTGCTTGTGGCAATGAATATTTTGATCCTTGTGAATTGTAGAGCCTATTGTGAAGAATGGCAGGCCTCCAACGTCTCACAGCATGCACTCGTTTCTCCACCAATACACGGGATCTTTCAAGAAGCCCCCTTTACGGAGACCACACAGCGTCATAGGGGGCAGCCTCGGCTCTTTCATGGCAATGCCCAGAAATGGGAGCAGATTAGGTAATTTCCTACACTGTTTGTTTAAATCGATTTTTATGTGAAAAATAATGTTTGTATTCATTAGTAGCAAGAGCTACAGATATTCTAATGCTTTATTAAATCTCTGAGTATGCGGTAATTTTTTCTGGAGTTTGAGAAATTTGTTTTTAAGGCACTGAATGTCTCAAGATTTTTAGGAAGAAAGCATTAAGAAAACACACAGAAATCACCCATGAATTTTTGACAAGTTACAAAAGTAACAAAACATTCTTTCTTAATACTTTGCAAGGAACCCATATATCCATCTCAGTTAAGCACTGGCAAGATGCGCAATAAATACAATACCAAAACAAAAAGAGGATAATCATCCTATATATGGAATTTTAGAACAACTGGTGTATTCTCATTATTATAGAGAAAAAATTGGTTTTTCAGTGACAAATTAAGGCCACTCAACTATAATTACATTTTTGTTGTGGTTCTGAGCTATATTTGTGCTTCCATGAAGCAAAGAAGTTATGAAATATTTTTTCATCTTAAAGTAATTTGTCGTGTTGCTGCCTGCAGTCACCGTTAATGTTTTATCCTAGTTTTATGTTATTTTAAATTACACTTAATTAATTGATACTAGAAAATGAGAGCAAGTCACAGCTTAATTAGAGTTTTACTATTTTTTCAATCTCCTGCCCTCCTTTAGAGGTGTGATAAACTGATCTTCAAGATTAAGCTATGAATCTTCAAGATAGTAGTCAAACCACTTATATCCTCCTCTGGTGTAATACCACTCATCATGTTCAAAAACAAGCCTTGTTACTGCTTGAGCTACCATTCAAACTGCCAAAAGGCTTAGATCCTTTTGCATTTACTATAGCAGCTGTTGCTATCACACAAGAAAACAGGTTTTAGTGTGCATGGTTTGACTACGACATCAAATTCTGATTTCACTCTAGTCCTGTACACAGTATTTGCTTTTTCATTTTTGCCAAGCCAAGCTTTATTTAAGTTGCCAAGAATCTAACAGGAAGAGAGGGTTTTAAAAAAAAATTGTGTGTTTAAAGAACTCTGTGTTTAGGAATATGTAGTCTTTATGGATTATTTGTCAAACTAGATATATGTAAACTAAGTACAGGAGCAGCAAAGATGTTTTTGAGTAAAGAGATGCCTGTACTCTCTTAATTGTGTGTCGCCTTTAACAACAATTTGTAATTTTTTTGAAGTAGTATGGAATAGATGTACAGAATGTATAATGGAATCACAGAGTGGCTTGGGTTGGAAGGGACCTCAAAGATCATCTAGTTCCAGCCTCTCTGCCATGGGCAGGGACACCTTCCACTGGGCCTGGTTGCTCTGTTTGTGTGTGTTAAACACCTCTTTTTGCTTTGGATGCGGTAATGTCTTTCTTTTAATGCCTTATTTGATGGAAATATAAGCTACTTGTGCATGTTATCTAGTGGTAAAAAACAGGAGTACAAGTATGTGCAAGCATAATTCCTCTTTCTGCTCCTTTTCACATCTTTCTTTCTTTCTTTTGTTCCTGCCATATGAGAATGGTTATTACTCATCAGGAAGCTGAGGTTTTCCCTGTTGGGATAATGACATCAGAAACACTCAAATATGCTACACTACATGAGACTTTTGTTTCCTTTGCTTTCTTCATCCGCCCTCTTTTCTTTACAGTTTTTCCTCTGTTTCTTAGGTAGAAAACTCAGGGAGATGTCCTTGAAATACCACAAAATTATGGCAAGTAGAGGATGGTTATTTGGTTAAAGGAAACCAGATCAATCTGAGACCTACCACAACTGCATCTTCATGCTGCCTGTGTTTGAATGAGATTATCAATATAAAAATGGATGGAGACGCCCAGAAGGGTTTTGGAGTTTTACTTGCTTTTTGAGCATTGAACTTGAGTTTCTGCAGTTGTGGTAACGTGTAAAATCCCAAAATACTTTAAAAGTAGTTTCTACTGGGAAATTACCTGATAGATTTATGTTTTGTAAAATGCTGTGTAAAGGAAAAATTTTTTGCCTTTGTTTAAAAATTTTTAGCAATTTTTTAATTTAGTGTTCAGTTATCAGGGTGATTTTAAATAACAGAGGTGTTTCTCAGGCCAAATTGTGAAACTACTGAATGAGGGTTTAGCTGAGGGATTTTTTTAGTTCACTTGTATCTGTACAGCTTCTACAGTCTTGTACCTCTGGAAACATTTAACTGCTGCAGTCCATGATGAAGCCAGAGCTAATAAACCTTTTTTGGACCTGATCTGGCTGAATGCAGAAAAAATCTGATTGTCCTTGTTCCGTGTTTATATTAATGCTGCCTCTGGGGAGGCTCGTGGAATGTGTGGAGCTAACTGAAGCTGGTCCTCCTGGTGAACTGCAGTAACAGCCAGGACAGTGTTAATCCTTGCTTTTGCCAGTTTTGTTGATACAGTTGTGGAGCAGTTTTGTTTCATTATCATAAATATTATTTGAAAGGAATGTTGTTTCCATACAGCTTTCATAGTTCAGTAATGGTAACAGCAAAGGCAGTTTCTCACTGTGGCCTTCCTCAATTTGCATTATATTATCAGTGAAACTAATCGTGCAATGTAGCCACTTCCTAGAAAAGTAAGCTTTGGAAAAGTGCACCTTGGAAGAAATCCGTTATGCAAGTCACATGATTATTCTTGTAATAATATGAAGTAAGGTGGAGAGATCATGCAGTTTGACTCAGTACTAATTAGTGACTTTGATTATGGCTCACTTGGAGGAGTTCTCATTTGCTGCACTGTAGGTTCCCTGTATTAGTTTATTCTGTGATGCATTCCTCCCAGCTGAAATGAGGACAGCCTTTTCCTTTAAATGTAGTTCTATAGTTTCCCTATTATATTGTAGTCATCTGCATCTAGCTTTCCATTACATAGCCATTCTGGATATTTAATAAGATATGTAGAGTACATTAAAATAAACATCTGTGTAAAAGAATGGCTTGGTACTGCAGTGAAAGCAATTCAATACATTATTGAATGTTTAAAACCTCTGAAGAATATGCAAGCAAGCTTTGATGCAGTTAAACTTGTCTATAGAAAGGCTTAGAGAAATGAAGGAAATATTTGCCTAGCTTTCATCATTGCTTAATCAAACATCATTGTGCACCTGTGTAAAAATGATTAATATGTCTGGGTTAATGCCTTAGTCTGGGGTTTATGCTATTAAAATAATGAACGTAAGGATCTACTAATGCCTTTTTAATTGAATCAAATAAAAGGATGCATCTATATCAGATGATAACACAGTCAAGTTATTTTTTAAAAAGCTTAAAATTATATCTGTTTAGAAAATAATTAAAACATCTGCAAACCATTATAGATAGGAGCAGTGGGGTATTTAGCCCATTGGAAAAGCATCTGCTTAATGATACATTTTTGGTTGCTACAGCCACTATCCTGCTTAAACCCTCTTGGTTCTGGGTATGTAGCTTATCCAGACTTACCAGAATTAATCATATCACAGTGGTGTTCAAATCATCATCTTATATAAGTCTGAAATACTGCATTTTTAGACTTGAATGGTAGAGACCCTCTTTGCCTTCACATTCCTGGTTTATAAAGAACAGAATCTCCTTGTAGCTACATTATCTGTCCCAAATATATGGGTTTATGTTACTAGTTCTTGAAATAGTGCTTAGTTGTGTGTTATTACATAGGTGATATTCTTAGCAGAAGAATTATCTTTGTTGACTAGGGTGCTCTATGTAGTTCTGAGCATTGCATTTCCAGTTGTCTTTTTTTTACTAGTGATTTCATAATACAAATGCTTTTGTGAATTAAATGTGAAAAATATGACTATGTCAATTCCATAATTACTTTATTTAAAGTATCAATCTCTCTAAAAAAAGAAATGATGTAATTGCACCAGGGCTTAAAATGCAGCACTACTTCAATTTTGTCCGTTTTTATTTTGTGAGATTGCTGAGATAACTGTACCTTGCCTAGCTTCCATAAAGAATATAGACTTTGGGTCCCAACCGATGGGCTTGTTCTAATGTGAAGATAAATAGATTGGGGAACCATTGTCAGTAGCTGTTACACTTCATTTTATTAACAGAATCTCAAGAGCTGTAATTGCTAAACTGGATTACATGACCTCTCAGAGAAGTATTTTAAAAGCAAGTTTTTATTAAAGAACCAAGGTGGTGAATGTGCTGTTTACCAGATAGAACAGTGCTGGCATAATGGCTTTGCTGCTAGTAGCATTTTCAGTAATGCTTTTATACTGCTAAAAGTAATTTTCCACAGTTTGTTAGAGATTTTTAAAAAGACAGCTGTCAAGTCACTACAGAGAATAAGACATTTCTTAGAAACTTGGCAAAAGAGTCATATTTTTTCTGCTTAGCTTTAAAACTAAGGCTGATCTTTAGGAACCGCTTTCTGAAAATCTTTTCCTGTGGTTCAAACTGCCATGCCTTTAGAAGCACTGATGACTATTTAGCTTGTTTGAAATCAGAAGATTACTTATTATATAAGGAGTGCAGTTTTTTAGTTTTGGTTTTGGTTTTTTTTTTATTTAGTCCAAATCTGAGCATGACTTAGAGGGAAAATTCTGATTCAGTGTGGATTTTTAATAGAAATCCATTATAAATCTGCATCACTGCTGGAAAATCTGCTTTGTGCATGAGATACATGCTTAGTTTGTGTGTTTAATTATAGTATTTTGAGTTAAAATATGTGTTGCTAATAGCTTACAAGTTAATCTTTCTTTTTATATCCATTCTGTTTTCCGTAAAAGGAAATTGTTTGTACTAAGGAAGAATTTGTTCCTTTGAAGTCTGCATGATTCTATGTGAGCCAAACTAGACAAATATTTTAGAAGATGTGCAGATAACGAAACATTGCCCTAATGGCTTTTTTTTTCCTAGAAACCAATTTTCTTGCTTGTTGATGGTGGTGAAACTTGCAGTTTCTCTTTTGGTTTTTGGGAGCTTTTTAAAGTTGCTGTAATGCTTTGCAAATATTAAATACTTTCAAGTGTGTTGGTGGTAAGGCTGAATTGATCTCTGCGTGTTTTGCTAATATTAGCATTTTTTAGGGATAGAGTTCTGGGATTTTTAGTTGTTCTTCAGGTTCTCTTACCTTGTACAAGATAATGATTACTAAGAAGGATCGGGAGACAGCAGGGAACTGAAGCACCTACTTTATATGTATAGGTATTTAATTTCTAGACTAATGTTGGAGTTCACGTATTTCAGATGTGATGATGGAGCATTACTCATAGTGAGTTGCTTGTATGACCAATTTCCCATGTGTCCTTTTGCAAATCATTTGGCTCTTTATGCTGTTAGTAACACCACCTTTATTTTCTCTTGTTCACTACTGTGTTTGTCTCCAAAGTCTGAAAAATTGTTTGGTACTTGAAAGCAATGTATATATACATAAACTTTTATGTGCATGAATCTTCAGAATTGTTTAAAAATTACCCATTTCAGTTGATAGGAAGATCCTGCAACATCACATAACTCAAGTAGTCGGTTATGTAAATTCCTTCATAAGGTCACAAATTTCACTTAATGGTTTTTAAAAGTCAGGTCCACTTCTGAATGCACTTCTATGTTGTGGGCCTTGATTTAGATGGTCGTAATACATCCATGACCTCACACATGGATGCCAGAGGGTTTTATATCTGAAGCTTCCATATTTGTCACTTCTGAAAATAATACTATACCTTTTGGTAGGATTTTTAAGCTTTCTGAAGATATATTTAGGTTACTAGCATCAGGTAGTCCGATTTGAAAATATTAATTATTCTCAGTAATGTTGTATATCCAAGAACAGCTAAAAGAGAAATGGTACTGAGGGATTTTAGGAACTGAAGCTGGGAGGGGGAGGTGGCTTTTGGGAATTACAGTTGGGATTGGAATGTCTGTCTTTTGTTTTGGAAAACTGAGTTTTTGCTGCAGTTCAAATAAGTTTGCGTAGAATTCCTATAAAGTAATCCTGTTCATTTTGTGGTTATTACTGAGCCATATAAAGTATGTATCAAGACTGCCATGGCTGTGGTGAGTCTTCGCTGTGTAACTCAACGCATAGTAATGATTCAGTTCTTTTCTGTCTGTACAAAAGAGCTGTTTCATGCATCGCTGTTTAACTGTTTTCAATTCTTTGGATTATTTTTAAGATATTGTTCATGAAAATTTGAAAATGGGGTCAGACGGGGAAAGTGACCAGGCTTCTGGAACGTCATCTGATGAAGTTCAGTCTCCCACAGGAGTTTGTCTCAGAAACCGGATACACAGACGAATCTCAATGGAGGTAATCCACTTTTCATATAAGGATCATCTAAACTGACAAGAGAGTTGGGGGTTGCTTTAAATGTTTGTTGTAACTGGTTGTCTTCTCAATTAACCAATAATTGTCTTCTCAGTGTAACCAACCGTTCTGCCATGTATTTCATGCAGAGCGTGTTATTTGAATACTATTTAAATTTGTCTCCATTTGTCACACAGAATGATGGTTGTCTTGCGCTGTTTACGAACTGTTAATTTTGAAAATCTAAACGTTTTGAAACTTGAATTTTTGGGACGAATTTCTTAAGTGTAGCATTTGAATAGCTTTCTGTTGCATTGTGTGCAAGCCACTGAATGTATTAAAGAAGATGTATGGTTTAGACATTTTTAACTTAGCACTGTTTCCTAGTCTTTGCAAAACCAATTCTACAGCAGCGATGGTCCTGACTGCTTCAGCCTTTTCCTCTCTTCCTGTTTTTTTTCATGAACGGAACTTTACAGGATGGTAAACAAAAGGAGGAAAAGTACCTTATGAATAACTGTGCACATAATTTCCTTTATTTATGAGTCTCATTATGAATACTAGCCACCCTTGCGCTTGCTTTGTTGTCATTTCCCTTGGTGAACTAAAACAGAACACTTCCCTTTTTCTAGAGTGTATGAAAGTTACAGTTATAATGATGCCTTTGTTAGAGAAGTGTGTAGAATTTTGTAGTTGCTGCTTATAGTATACATAGGAATAAGCATAGTTGTAAGATTTTGCATCTTCATTCAAGGCCTCATATCAAATACTGCATTGGGAAAGAGATTTGGATAAGTTACAGTAGGGTGTACGTGCCAAAACTTTTTTATTTGTGAGGCGTTCTGTTATGCTTGGAATTCCAAGACTTCAAGCATGTAGTGCAGATATGATTTCAAAAATGTTGAGTTAGCTGTATTAATTATTTATATAGTTTCTTGCACCTGGGAGGTTTTGTATTCAAATTCTTAAAATTTGTATGTTAATCTCAGGTTTGATCTAAGAACTTTGTTCTCCCAGCTTTGCTTGCTGAAGTTTAGTTGAGGGAACAAAGGTGGGTTTATTGGTTTATGCAGGGTACTTAAATTAGGGGAAAAAGTTTGTGAAAACTTGGTTATCAGAATGTATGCTGGAGAAACTAAGCATCAAGGAAATTATTTAACAGGGTTATTTACTTTTTGCTCATTGTCTGTTTCCGCTGCATTTTGAAATGCATATTTAGAACAGGAAAGAAATAAAGAAATTAACGATGCATAATGAAATTTACAAACTGAAATGGAAATCTGTCAAGTCTTCCAGAGAGGGCTAAGAACCATTAAAGGATTCTCTTTTGTATTGGAATTCAAGAACTCCAAAAGAAATTACTAAAGAACTCAGGAATAGTAAAGGTCAGGAAATTCCTGTGTAATTTTCAGACTTTTTTTTTCAAATGAAAGCATCTTTTCATTTCAATCTTTAATTGTAAAACAATTCTAATATTACTGTTTAGGAGGCTTTGGGAAACTTTTGTTTATGCAATGCTAATTTCTCTTTTTTCTCCAAATTTCAAATGCTTGCTTCTGACTGTTGAAATTAACATCATTTTTTCATTGACTGGCTCAGTCAATGAGAACATGAATGGTTTTTTGGCATCTATTATTGTATATTTGGTGAGAATTGTAATGTTTCTCTCAAATCACCACAGTATTGATACGGTGATACGGTGACTTTTCCTGTAGTATTTCATGCTGATGTCTGCAAACAGTCTCAGTTCCGAATTTTAAGAATGCTGTCAATGAGAGATGTTTCTGGTGGACTTAAGTTTGCTTCTTAGAAGTGCTTTGTAGCAGTGTAGGTGGGACTGGTACCTGTTTGTGCATTCCAGAGGGAGGAAAATATAACAATCTAGTAGCTTTGGTTAAAATACCTTTCTAATGATAATCTTTTCAGTCAACTTTATAATTTCCTAAGTGAAAAGGCTTTTAGTGATTACATTGTCTACCTGTCATTTCCTTCTGTTTATCCCATGAGTCATTTTCTGTCAGTTTTGACAGATGGCTAGAAATCTCAGATTCTAATTCTCTGTTAATTTCTTTGAAAAAAACTCTGCATGGGAAGATATTGCTAATGTATCCACTGCTAGTTAAAAATCACAATATCCACATATGAGTTGAGCTGCGAGGTATAAGTCCACAGAAGACCCAGTTTTACTCATTTTGCCCTTTGTGGAATGGGATCACTTGTTTCCCTGGCCTTTGAGGGAACCAAAGCAAGGTTTCCTCTTGTAAAAAGTTGTGCCTGTGTGATTTGTGCCATGGAGCTGGCTGATTCAGTAGTAGCAATGTGATTATATAAAGAGGAAGAAACAATCTTTGTTGTAAGTTTCTATTATTTCAGTTTTATTTTGATGGCTGGTGGGGATCTGTCATCTCTAGACATTGGGTAGCCTGAGGACATACTCCCTTTACAGCCATTTAGGATGAGTTACAGCTGTATGCTATACATCACAGGTTGGAGTAAATGAGTACGTGTACCCGTATGTTTTTGCTGTAGTCTGCTGAAGTCATTAGTCCCAGTTGAAATCCATTGTAGAATGTATTTGATTAAATATACACACTTGGATAAACTCAATAAAGCAGTAGTGCTTGTTCTTCCTCACTAAGATGAATGTGCCTGTCACACTATGGCTGTGTCCTTTCTTGTGTTTAGTTTGACCAATATTTGCTGTATTTATAATGGTTTTGTACATAATTTCTTGGTTATATATGTTTGGTTCTCTCTGCTGAATTGACAGAAGTCCTAATTCATTTTGAAGGGAACTAATCAGGTAAAGTTGAAACCTTGAAATAGTCCTTTTTACTTATAGGAATTTTGTGTATATAACCAAATTTTTCATGCTCAGCTTGAACTTCCTCTAGAATTCCAAAAACTAGCAACCCAGCCAGTTTTTTTTAAATGCTTACTAAAAGCATGCATACTGTACTCAAAGTGCTAATTAGCAAAAAAAAAAAAAAAAAGTATTCCTGACATATTTTGTTGATTAGAATCCACATTCTGATTTTTAGTGCCCATCCCCACTGCAATTAAATAATGCATAGCTACAAATAAAATGTTGTCAAAGAGCAGACGTATTCTCTGCTGCAGAATATATGAAAGATTCTGCTGGGAAATAAAAACTTGATCTTTCTAAAATTTTCATATATAGAAATACGAAATAGACAGTGGAGAGAGAAATGGAAAACATGTTTGTTGTAGCAGAATCTCCATAGCAATAGAAAGCTAAAATTTCATAACCTTAAATTGCTCTGCTTTAGGTAGAAAATCATCATACTGCAATGTAACCTAAATATGAAGCATTTTAAATCTGAAGAGGTGGTAGTGCAATAAGAAAGAACCCTTCTCTGCAGTGAAAAGTCTGCTGGGGTGAAAACTTTCCATCCACAGTAGCAGCCATGGAGATACCAGCTTTCAGTCTGTCATATCCACCCCCCCATTCCCCCATGATTTATAATTTAGGCCAGCGTGACAGGGAGATGATAATGCATTTGCTTCTGAATTCGACAACGCTGCAGTTGTAGTTCTGGATTTTTTTTTTTTTAATGATTGTTCCTTGTTATCATGTGCTTAGAAAACAAAGAGCAAATACCAGAATTTCATTGTGTTGCCTAGATAAAGTTTATTTTGCTTGTAATCCACAGGCTACAAATTGCCAGTAAAGCAGTTGCTTTTTCTTTCTCCTTCCTTCCAATCGTTCGGGCAGGTACCATGCTGACAGTAGGTGTGAGCATCTATTGTGTGAAGAGTTTGGCTTCAAACAGCTGTTAGGTTTTAATTTAAATGTCTTCTATTCTCATGCTAATATTAATGATTATTTAGTAAGTCAGTAAAATTGTTTATCAAACAAAACAGATGGAATAATTTTTTCAAGTGTCAGAAGCAATACACCTTAAGAATCTCTACACGTGTATCTCTATTTTAAGTACGGGTGCTTTCATCATGCAATGAGAAACACTTCTCCAGATCATGGATCTATAGCTTAAAGCATTTGCAGTTTGATTTTGCTGGAAAAGGAGACATGGACAGTAATGCATTAATATAAATTTACGTTACAAGCTGTAAGAGTTCACTGGGGGCCCTGTGCCCATGCGCTGGACAGTGAGTGCATCATTAAGAGCTGTGGTGGATAAAAAAATAAGGAGAAACAGTCTGTGCAAATTGAAACATCTGTTTCCCTTTCCCAGAAGTCCAAGGTCTGTTAGCTGTCTTAGCATGTGAACTGGCGGAGAGCCATAACCCACTGTTCACCAGCCTGTTTCCCAGATATTTTATCCTGAGAAACAGTTCTTATCCATCTGACTGTCACATTAGTGACAGAAGTGTGTTCCAGATCAGACTGCTCCTACCACACTGCTATAGGGTGTAATTCTCCCCTGGGAGGATTAGCTGCATGGTTAGTACTTGTAGCTGAACAGGAAGAAATACGAAGGCTATGAATTGATGCTGTAGGCAGGTGTGTGTTGTGCTGGTCACCTTCCAAAAGCAAGAGTGTAGATGAGAAATAAGTTCTTTGTGGGCTTCACTCTTTACCAAGGGTGTAACTGCTTAAGGGGTCTTGACACACAGCTTGAGTAACTCAACTGTTGGTCCACCTGGGCAAATGTATATTTTCTGCTAAGAAAAATATACAAAATTAATTGATGTTTCAAAAAAGTTTGAAGCATTTGTTCCAAAGGCTCAGATTAGAATGTGGTTCATAGGTCCCCATTGTCATGTGCAAATAGGGCACTCTCAGCTCCTTTCAATTGTTCAAATGCTTGAACAGCAGGCTGGAGACAGTACTGACCCAGGCTTTTGGTCAGGTGCAGTACAGCATTTTTTTCTGCCATTACTTTTGGAAGCAGGAAGCCACTTTTTCCAAGATAGCCTGAGAATTCAGCCCTACATATCTTGCCATCCAGGAGGCTTCCTTGTATACCAAGGAGGCATTACTACCTGAGGCCTTCTCTGAGCAAAGTTTCTTCTTTCCCCCTTCCTTCTGTTCTTGGCAGCTACAGAACCCTCTCTGCCTTATTTGCTGAGTTTTGTCTAATTTGCTTCTCTCCAACTCCTGAGAAAGCATTAGCTTTTTTTTCTGATTGTCTCTTCTGTTAATCTAAGCACATGATCACCTACCAGAAGATTTCAGTACTAGACAGAAAAAAAATTGAAGCTGGATACAATCAAGACTTCTTTTGCTTTTTAGTGATCCCTGTACTATCTCCATTCAGTCATGCTTGGCTCACTTTTCTCAACCTTTTTCAAGGTTACACTAGAAAATATGTTACGTTTTTTTCTAAACTCCCACTTTCATGTTTCCATGAAGCTGATTTCAAAGGTGATTTCAAAATCCCTCTTTTAATAACCCAAGTGCATGTTTTAAATTACTAGTATGATTTTGATTAAACTGTTGGACCCCCTTTTGATGTATTTGATTGGCAGACTCATTTCTTCCACAGAAGAAAACTGACGCTGCAACAAGAAAAAGAATTTCAGCTTAGATAACAGATGACTTTAACATGCCTTTTACTAGACTTTTTAAAGGTTGACTGCCTTTGTTATCCGCAAGTAACACTTCTTTTGCCCTTCTGTTAGGAACCTTTGTCATTTTGGTGCTAAAGTTCTTGCATTCCACTTGCAAACACTCCTTTAGAAAAGTTACTGCACTAGGCAGTATTCTTTCTATAAGGATGCAGTAGATGCTTTTTTGGTTTTGTGTCTTCATGACTTGGATTTTCTTTTAAGTTCCTTAAAGAGTAGTCTAGTATCACACTGGATGTGTTCAGTCACCTACAAAACACATCTCTAGTAATCACAGAAATTCAGCAGATGAGAAGTCAGTAATTTGGTGCAGTTTCATACCCAGTGCTCCAGCCACTCTTTTGTCCAGGAAGGTCAGATTTGCCATTTTCATATTCAAGAAGTTGGTTTATTTTTAATTAGTCAGGTTTTTTCCATGGGACTTCCCTTGGTACTTGAAGTGTTTTTGATGATGTAAATGCTAGTGTTAGTAATGAACATTACACAGAACTGTTTTAAAGGTCCAAGTTTGCATTTTTGCAATGATATGTTCTGTTTTGCTTTTTCCTGTGTCTTTGCCTCATTTTTCTTGCAAGCTGGTAAACTTACGCTGCTTTTTTTCTTCCAGGGTAGTTTCTCTTACTAATGTGTTACAGAAACTGATGAAAACATAGAGGGAATCCATGTTTAAAAATCAGGAGGATGTAGTAGTAGATGAGGCAGAGCTTGCTTTATTAGCTTCTGTTCCTGCCCAGCACCTACCACTGAACCAAACAGCCACAGACCCTGAATTCAGCAGGGTTTATGTTGAGCCTAATGCTACAGACTGGTATCTTGATAGGTGATAATTTATCAGGCAAACAAAATCAGACATGATCTTCTTATGGTTATTATTTCTTTTCATATTCTTCCTTCTGTTCTCTAAGTTCACTTCCTTACAAGCTTTCTGATGCAATAAAATAATAATAAAACAAAACAAAAAGCAAGCACAAACAAAGAAACAAAACCCCAAAAAAAACCAAAAAACCAGCCAACCAAAAAGAAACAGAAGAAGAATTTTCAGGTGTTTCTGGTATAATCTGTCACAAATTCCCTCTGTGTTTATATACTTGCTGAAGGAAAGTTAATGTCTCACATTTGATTTTCATTTCTCCTTTCTCATATTTTTCAAAACTGGTTTTATGACACATGTATTTGTTTTGGTTTGGTTTCACTGGTTGTTAATAGAAGCTCCTGGAATGCAGTTTGTGAATACTGTGTTTGTGCTGAACAGTTTAAACCTTTCTCTTTAAAACTAATAGGAGATATGAAGTAAATAAAATAACAACCTGTGGGGTTTTTTTGAAAAATGTGTGAAAGAGCAGGTTTTATTCAGCTAGTTGGTAGCCTAAGCAGCATATCCATGAAATGAAAATTCTTACTAGAAGTATTTTGAAGAAGAAAGTGCTCAGAATTCATATTTTTGCCTGCTTAAAAAAACGTATCCGCCTGTAATTCTAATTTTGTGCCTTCAAAAATACTGATTGTTGCAAATACTACTGAAAAGATGCTTAGCATATTTCAGAAGTTTTTCACGGTGCTAAAGTAAATAAAACAAAGATATCTGCTTGAAATGCTGGTTTCTATGCTTTTAATTTTTATATTATTTATATTTATTTTATAGTTTTATTTGAGGGCCATAGCTACTGTAGACATTGGCAATAACTTTCTTCAGCTACTGGCAGTAAAGTCCTTGCTTTGTTGATTGATGATAGTAGATGTGCTGGGAAAATGAGACACCTAGTCCCAAACCAGAGATTAAACCCTAGAATTCATGATAATAAAATTTCACTGACTACACTTGGCTCACTGTCTTTTCCTGGCATGTTAAAATCAGATCGGACAAACCGTGTTTATGTTGGTCAGGAGGCAGAAAACATGCATTGTCTGTGATCAGTGGTATTTCTTGTGAGTCTGAAATAGCCTGTGGACTCAATCTCATGATAAAATCCCTGAAAGGGCTTTGTGTATTCGACTAGCATATTTGGAAAAAAACCTTTTGATTTAATTGATGAATGAATTCCACCATATTTGGAGTCCGTTCTGTCCCAGATGTAAAAAGCCACTTGACTCAGTACTCAAAATTGACACTTTCTGAAATTGTGTTGCATTTCAACAAACTGGCTGAAAACCAGCATGGGTTTGTGGTGTGAGATGTACCAGTGATCCTTCGTAGATGGATCTGGTGTTTTCATTATTGCTGCTAACAGAAGAAAAGGTTCTTTGATGACCCTTTCCTCAAATTTAGCAGAATAGTAATTGATTAAATTGTGAGTTAATGTTTTCAGTAAAATAATAACAATAGCAACATTCAAGTATAAAGGAAAAATGTAATATTTAGATCTAAATCACGCGACTGAAGGCAGAAAAAAAAATGCACTTTATGCATCATAATGAAATTTTAGCTAAACCTGTCAGTTGTGTGGGGGAATGATGATGGCTTTATATACATATAAGGAAGACTGGTATAGATAACTCATCCCAGCTGTTAAAATAGTATTTTTGGCTGCAGTAGTTGAAGCCTATTTATAAAGGTGTTAAACTAGTGTGCTGCAAGGATGCTATAGGTTTCTCCTGGTGGATGTATATGCTGGTGTTGAGACCTCGAAGGTCTACAGAACTGTAACCAAACAAAACCACAGTTTTTTACAAATATGTTCTCTGGTTTGGGTTGGATTTTTTTTATATATTTACTTTTGCCTCTAGAAGTCTTGTTGTGTGTCATAATTCTGTAGAGGATCCAGTTGGCTTCAACTGTGCTGTCATTTGACAAAAATGCACTGAAATTTGATAAGGCAACCTTCAGAAAAAAACTCCACATGGTATCTGATACTAAAATGATACAGTAAGTACATGCTTAAAAGTTGTATATTAGAATGTTTAAGTTCTCACTGGCATAAGCTAATGTCTTAAAAGTAATTTGTTTGCTTTGTGTATTGTGAGGTAGTACATAATGCACATTCTTAGGTAAAATATGCAAGGAAAGAATAGCGTAAAAATTTGGTTGGTTTTGGGGTTTTTTTAACAGTAAGCATGTCATGAAGCTGAATTGTGTTGCACAGAGGGTTATATGATGCAGCATTTTAGATGTCAGTAAGCATTCTCCAGTGAACAAAAGCACAATGACTTACTAGTGAACAGCCTGTGGTTGCAGCTGAGATGTCTCGCTGGTGCTCTCTAAAGCTGGTGAGAAGGCTAATTCAGACTGATGCTTACACAAGAGAGCATTTTCATTTGATCCATAGTGGATTGTTTGGGCCATCAGACTGATGTCTGTAGACTTAGAAGAACAATTCTTTTTTCTTTGTGAGTCTGTAACAAAATTTTATGGATGGAATTTAGCAGAGTTAACTCATAAAAGATAAACTAAAATTTAAGGGAGAGGTGACCAGCAAGTTGTCTCTTGCCATATAGTAAGTACATACCTTAAGTAATGGTTGGTTTGGGAATGTAACTCACCAGTAAACAGAATAGCCAAACCAGTAAGGATTGGTATATAATGATGTAGCTTGGCAATATAGTGTGTGTCATCCAGTGACAGAGACAGCTTCCTACTCCTGGGCTCCTAACCTTGTATCAGTGGATAATTACTTCTGTTGTTTGGAAGGGGTAGTTATCAGACTTTCTTACACCCAGCCCATCCTCCTCCAAAAGCAATGGGAACATCTGGCCACAGGCAATGAAATAGTGGCTTTGGAGATACTCAGCTGTTAGGTTTGCTAAATGAAACGTTCAGTAAGAGTGAACTGAGGCTGATGTTATCAGGGTTTTCCCTTCCAGTTTTTTTGACAAGAGGCAAAATCTTCCTTCTCTTGCTGCAGTTACAGTTGTGAGTGTGGTAGGAGTCTGAAATGGCCTATCAGTTCAAAGATTAGCAGCATTTGTAGCCCAGTAGGTACAAGAGAGACTTACTGTTGGAGCAAGAAAGAAGAACTCTGCAAATTGGCACATTTGTTACAGGTTAAAAATAAAAGTAGTCTGTTTTACGTTTTTGCTTTTTGTAGTGTAGTAAAAATTGGCCTCGGAAAGACCTCAGCAAATCCTTCCCTGGGGCAGTTTTCTGGTTTTGTATTTTTTGTGTTTAATTATGTTTTTTCTGTTTTGTCAAAAATATTAGTGTTTACTGTCTAAATGTGCTATGTAAGTCAAGACATAATGACTTGACAGAAGACAGACTAAGAAATGTGAATGTTTTGAGTTGCCTTTTTTAGAGCAGTTTTAACATGTAGAGTTCAAACATTGTCTATCCCAAGCTAGAATCATCTTTATCAACTTTAGTGAAATTAACTGAAGTCTGTAGTGCATCTTGGCCAAAAAAAAAATGGTGAGGTAAGGATATCCAGAATTTTTTTTCTTACAATACCCGATTTAAAGTGGAATATGTTAAAAGTGTTCTTTCCACAAATAAAAATAGGTTTATTCTGTAAAACAATGTACTTTCTTTGACAGGATTTAAGAGGAGTGAAGATTACCTGTTGGTCAGGAATGAGACTTTCTGAGAAGTGGCACTAAAATAAATTAGTCAAGTCAGGCAATTATGAAGGGTAAGTTTGTATTATGGAGAACAGGAGATGAGAAAAGGATAGGTAGCTAAGGAAAATTTGACAGAGGTGAAAAACAGAATGTGGTAAGAAAATCCTAGTATTAAAGTCTTGTGAATGGTTTACTATGGGGGCCAAGTCAAGAAGCTGATGTTTGCAACAGTGTTTTAGGCCATCCAGAAGTGGACCAGAGGTAATGAAATAAAAAAAGTTAGGATTTTTGGGGTTTACTTACACGTGTGAAAAACAGGCCAGGTTTGAACAGGCCAGGTGTGGGGGCAAGGTTGTTTTATGTTTGTTTTTCATTTAGAAGACAGGTTTGTTTACTTAAAATGTCAAATTCCTCAGCTCACAGAACCTGCAGGATTTAAGTTGGAATTCCTTCCTCCTTTTCTTGTGCCCAAGTGTAAGTAGTCAGTGGTAGACAGAACTTCCACATCAAGTTACAGCAACACACTTGGATGTTAGACAGATGAAAGAAAAGGCTGGACAAAGTGTATCTCTTAGAGCATTTGCTGTAGCTGGCATTAGAAATAGATGGTAAAGATAAGTACAAGTTAGGGTAGTTTATCTCCACAGAAAACAAAGTGTTATTAGTGTCACAAGTGCTTACAAGTTTATCTACCATGAAGCAGAGTAGGACAAATGTGAAACTCATTTCAGACAAATTATAAAAATAGATTGCATTTCTCTGCCAGTAATACCAGTAGTAAAGCAAAACTGAGAATAAGCATTGCAGATGAAGATAGAAAATGTGTTTTTAAGTTGTAGAAGGAGAAAAATGCCACAAGCATTCCAGTTCCCCTAACAAATCAAATGATGCCTGAATATGTTCTCTAGAGTATAGTCTGGAACTGGATCAAAAAATAGCACATTAAGGAACATAAAGTTAATCATAGGCATTTGATCATTTAGAGTACCACATTTATTGAATACTGATATGTTTTGTTGCAAATTGACCCTAAAGATAATGATAACAGACATAATTAGAAAATGTTATGAATTGACAAAGGCTTTTTCATAAATTAGATCTCATTTGGAAAAATAAATCTTAAGTGATATACAAGAAAATAATATCGTTTCAGTTCTCTAAAAGATTGTTCATTTTACCTGAAGTACTTTGTTGCCCTTAAAGCTAAGGTTTTGCATTCCAGTAAACTTTTGCTTCTTAAGAGTTATAGAGGAATGTACCCTGATTCCCTCTGCATAGTTGAGGGTCTGTGTACACCACTTACACACCTGTTATGTTTAAAAAAGGAGATATAAAATAACACAGGGAGTTGCTCTAATTTACTACCTTTAAAAATTTAGAAGATTTATAAAGGGATGCAAAATTAGTGTTAAAAAAGGACATTTAACTGTAGTGTTGACAATTTCAAAGAGCATAGGGAAAATTCAGTCCTGACATTAATTTTACATGCTTCCTTATTACTTCTTTAAACAGCATTGTAGCAAGATATTTTATACCTTGATTTAAGTTTAGTTTTTTCTTTTCTATGGGAAATGCTAACAGGTCATTATATTCAGTTGGTCATTGAAGTAAGTGTGAACAAAGTCCTCTGTCCAGAAGGTCTCTCATTGCTTCACAGAATTCCACAGAGATTTAAGACAATTAGAAATTCTTAAAAATCTGTTTCCTACTGTTTCTGGCCCTCCAGCCTGGTGTCACACCAAAATAGCAGCAAGCCATGTGGTTTAGTGTCGCTGTAGTACCCAGGACGGAGAGATGCAGCACACACAAATCCAGTGAGAAAATGGAGTGAGTTTTTAATTTACAACTTCTGGTTATATATGCTAAAATTCCATAGGTGATTGGTCAGTGGTCACCCACCTCCTGGGGTGATTGGCTGAAGTCCTAAAATGCCCATTTCCAAACACTCTGCCTTATACCTAAACAGATCAGAAAAACAGCAGGTGTTCAGATACTATTTACAAAAAACATCTTATTGTTTTCATAGCTTGCATGAGAAAGGAGAGATTCTCACAGAAAACTGCAAGAACCAGGGAAAACCTTCTGCTAGCAGCTTTTCGGTATCCACAGTTTAGAAGAGCAGGTTTTGCTGCTGGTAAAGCAGCAGTAGCAGGATTGCAGTGGGATGGCTGCAGGAGCAGCACAGGGAGCAGAGATGGTGACTGCATCTAACGGGCACTTCCAGGCCTCATACACCAAGGCCAGACTTGCTGTAAAGGCTGGTCAGCACCAGCAGGGAAACAGGTTGTTTCCCCTGGGCTCGACAGCCGATCCAAACTGGCCAAAGGGCTATTCCGTGCCATCTGGCATGGCACTCGGCAATTAAAGCTGCAGCAGGACGGAGGAAGGAGGGACATTTGTGGCTATGGCATTTGTCTTCCACTTCTTGAGCCACGTGCATGCTGAAGTGCAGCTTTCCGGGAAGCAGTTGGACACCTGTGTGCTGATAGGAAGCTGTGAATCAGTTCCTTTTCCCATTCTGCTAGGGCACACAGCTTTTGCTTTCCCTATTAAACTGCCATTGCCTACACCCACAAGTCTCCTCAGCATTCTTCAGTCTTCTCTGTGTTTTGTGGGAGCAGAGAGTGAGCGCTCCATTGAGTGAAGGCTTGACTGTTCACCAGGATCAGTCCACAGCGGGGGAACAAGTGTCCTGCTGCCATCAGATGACCAGGCTGCCCAAGTGTCAGCAGACCGCCTGGTCTTGAACACTTAGGGCTCAAAATTGGTAGGTGTGTGGTAGGGTTTTTGCTTTTCTCCTAACATTATCTCAGTTAAATTAACTGGGTTTTTCAACTGTGTCAGACTGATGTAATTTTGGTTTCCAGTTTTTCTATTTAGCCACTAGGAAACGTTGTGCTTATTCCTCTCATGCATGTCTAATGAATCCCCTTTCATGTTACTGTATAGCATTTAATTATAATTGCGTGCTTTTCCCAAGAGGTGGTTGCTTCAATTATTGCAAAAACTGGGAGGAATTAAGGTGGTGCAGACAAACAAGACATAATAATTTCCTTCTTTCAGATACTTGGGTTTGTAGTCTAAATTACTTTCTTCAGTTTTGTCTATTTTAGGCAGTTAGGTGAAGGAAAATTATAATACAAACAAGACTTCTTATATATAATTCTATGATCTTTCAAATATTGGTATCATGAAAGGCTTCTGACTGGTAGGTAAAAATTTTAATATATGGTTTTAAAAAGGAAGTCTTGGCTTGGTTGACATTCTAACCTAGTCAAATATGCATGAGTTTTGGAAGTATAGTAGTGTAAATCGTTAGGAGGAAAAATCTATAAAGTACCTGTTGCAGTTTCCATGAAATCATTATGGTTTTCTCACAGAAAAGAACCTTTCTTCAGCTATAGAAAGTTAAGGAGAATAGATACTGTTTTGATTTTATTTAGAACATGGCAAAAATTTAGGCTTTCAGCACTTAATACTCCTTTTTTCTTTTTTTTTCTGAGGGGAATAAAAGAGTGATTGCTGTCATGTGTTGTGTATTACATTACAAATGTAGGGAAAGAAATGTTACTAACATGAGGTATTCCAGTTCTGAAAAAAAGGTCTCCTTTTCCCATCAGGTTGTGGTGTGTTGTTTGGGGTTTTTTTAAAGGAAGACATTGCAGGGGGTGGAGGTGAGGATTGTTGTTTCCTATAAAAGTAGATTACTGTTTGTGGGGGGGTTACCCAAATTGGAACAGATTTTGGCCTTCGCAGCAGTAAGTACTTATATTCAAACTGTACTACCTACCGTGGAGCACCAAATGTAAGTTTACAGATTAAGCTTGGTTTAGAACTGAGAATGTCACATGAATCTCTGAAGTAAAGTCACAGGGCCTGTTGCGAAAATGGCGTAGGCAGGGGTTTTGAGAATGAAGGAATGGGAATTCTGTAATAGAATTACATCTACCTTCCATTATCATGTTTTCTGCACCTAAAATAATGTTATCTCCAGTTTCTGTGGTAGCTGGGCTTCAAAGTAATGGATTCTTTGTACCTATGTAGAATCTTAGACTTGCTTTGTTTCCCTTCCCTTCCGTCTGAACAGGTGCGTGTTTACTGGTGGCAGGCGTGGTGCACACTTAATGGCATAGTTTTCAAATGGCTGTCACAGCCTTAAGGCTGAGTTGCTTCCTTCTTCCTATATACCCATCATCTCTGTATGCTTGGGAATGCTTCTTGGAGGCTGTGGAGGTGGGTTTGACACATAGAGAGCTTTGGGGTGCGATCAGGTCAGTATTTCATGAGGCCTTTGAGTTGAGGTCCGTAACTTCAATATCCCTGTAAACATTTTCTGTTAAAATCCCTATTAACAGACTTGTTGATCAAGCACTATGGGACAGTGAGAACAGAGCACTACAACAGATTTCTGTGCCATAAGAGTTAATAGATAAGAGTAGGAGAAAGCTATTTTGTACACGGAGCGTATAGGATAATGGTGGTATCTCTTGCATTCAGGAAGTTATATTGAAAAACTTAGCTCACTAATCTTTTCTTTTAGTTTTTGTTAAATTGTTCTTGAGCCATCAGAAAAAGCAAAAAGCCAGTATATTGGCCCAGTGTTGATCTGGGATTACATTAGGAAGGTGAAGTAGAGACTGATGCTGATCCTTTTCCTGCCATCCCTGTCCTGTTCCAGCAGTTTCATGGTTTTACTCTGCAGTGAGATGTCAAAGCTGCTTTCTTTAAGTCAATGTGGCATGCCTTCCTTTGTGTTCAACTATTGTGAACAGCTACCAGAATTTTCTGAAGAATGCAGTAAATCATAGGATGAAATAATTTTTTTTCATAATCTGAAACCCTCTTCAGTAGGAGAGAGGCATTAGCAGAGGCTGGCAAAAAGAAGGAAAATACTGTAGTGGAAAATACCATTTTACTCAGGGAATACTTGTAGCTCCTGTTACAATTAGTTAGTTCTACCACTCTCCCAAAAACCACTCAGGCAGTTTTACAATTTCCAGTGTTTTAAAAAATGTAAAATATGCAAGTTGAAAATGAGTTAATAAACTAGAAAGTATGCCAAAACGGAGCCACACTTCTTGTCTTCTTTTAATTTAGCTTCAAAACATTGGTCAAAGCTGCCATTCTGTGACCAGCACTTTTTTTGTTTAAAGACAATTTTAAAATCCTGTACTAGATAAAAAATAGACACTAATTTTTCCAGTTGTGCAAAGAAGCTCATGTTGGGCAGCAAAGCAGAAGCTAACAGACTCGGTGCTCTCTACCTAAGGAGGTGTGAGGAGCAGAAGGAGAACAGGAGGATCAGCTGCCAGAAATTAGAGCTTTGCTGGCCTCTCTCCAAAAATTTCTGCGTGTATCAGGTGGCCTTAGTGAATAGCATATGTAAATCAGTCTGGAGGATATAAATTAGCCCTTCAGTCCTACCTGAGAGTCAACTAATTCCCAAATTACATAGGTTTTTTAAAAGTATATCTCTTTAACTGGTATTTTTTGCTCAGCTTTTGCTCCAGGTATGTGTACAGGTCATGCATATACATGGTTCAAATACATTCTCATCACTGAAAGCTTAGCTAGTTGTTCACCAAGATCTCAGGTCTTGAAAAGTCTGACGATCCAGTTCTTTGTCAGCCTAAGCCAATTTGGCTGCTGGCTTCCCGGGCTTGCCCTGCTGTGCCTCTCTTGCCCCGCGTTCAGGCTGTGAGCTTGTCTGACCTTACACTGAACCTGTTTGGAGCACAAAGCTGGCAGGAAGCTATGCACTTCGCCTGAGATAGTTTCTTGATGATTTAGCATGCTGAAATAGTTCAAAGCTGCTGCAAAGACATGAGTAGAAGCACATGGTCAAGCCTGAGGGGAACTGAACAAGGATGTAGCTGCCAACATTTGGGTTAGCTCAGGATGCCCAGCTGGAGGTGATAGTTAAAGATAGAAAAGGGTACCTTCAAGAAGGGTTTACAGCCTTCAGGTCAGTATTGATTAAATCTGAAGTCTACCAGCAGAAACACAGAGTTGCCTGCTGTGCTGGAGAAAAGTGTGAAAACAGTGGTGCTTCCAGGGATGTCCTCTTCAGGGTAGAATCTTTGGGGGCAGCTTGTACACTTTGATGTTGAGCATGACCTTCTTTACTTGGGTAAACTACACTGAAAAACAATCCCTGTTGTTTCAGAAATTACTTCCCATTTTTTGTGAGTCTGGCTAAGTTGTCCTTTCACCTCATGAGATGGTGACTGGACATTTTAAGACAATATTTAATATTTTGGGCTTTTGGCATGTTTGAGATTAAAGCCAAACTGAAAATAAAAACAATAAGAATGTGCAGTCACCCCAAAAAATCTTCTTTCCCCCCTTCCATTTGGTAAAAGATGAAGTGATTTTATTCCCCTCTTGTCTTAGAAATAATGTATGTTGTTGTTGGAAAAATTTACCGGGGAAAAATAGAATCTGATGCAGAGAGAACGGCTTTTATGTAATGGCATTTTCATTTTCAAAAGATCCTGTAGTAAAGAGTTATAAATAAAACAAATACAATGTTTGTAATAGTTGGTTCTAATAATGAAATGATTCTGTTTTGTGAGACTGGAAAAAATGGACTAAGTTTGTAGCTTTTTGTAATCAAGAGAAAGAGAAGGTGATATAATTTGAATTCTGGAAATCTCTTCTTATACTAAAATAACTGCTAGATGAAAAGAAATGCATCCACAAGTCTCTGAATTCTCAGTTTCTGGTATTCCAGGTCTCTATTCAACTAAACTCCATACATTTATCCACAATGTAGTTATTTGCATTTTAATATTTCATTCCTCTTGTCAGAGTAATAAGTTTGCACAGATTTTTTAACCTGTTATAAAAGCAAGTTGAGGTATTTTAAGAAGAGAATCTGTTTTTAAAGCCATTTCTGAGAGATTATTTTTCATTGTATAAATATTTAAGTTTTAAAAGGTAACACTACAGATGTTTTAGGAAATTCTGAATTCTACTTGTCCCTTCTCTTTTTACCATTATTTGCTGCAGGATTTGAACAAGCGCTTGTCGCTGCCCGCTGACATCAGGATACCCGATGGCTACCTGGAGAAGCTGCAGATAAACAGCCCTCCCTTTGACCAGCCAATGAGTCGGCGTTCTCGTCGAGCATCCCTAGTAAGTGTAATGCACCTGCCTTTCTAACCAACCTCTCAGGTCTTCAGAATCCATTTAATGCACAAGCCTGTATTCCATAGGTATATTTCAGCTTCATTAGCACTTTGATTTTTTTTATTCCTGAACATCAGTATGTACGGGTCAAACCATCACAGTACCTGTCAAAATCCAGTTAAGAACTTCACACTTTCTTTCATTTTTTTTCTGCTAGCTTGGTCCTGTTGTATTTCTCAGTGAAGGTCTTGACCTATTGAAATCAGTGGCTAAACTCAACTCCCGAAGTACATACTTAAATCCTTCTGCTTTTTAGAGCAGGGATGATCTGTTTGAGCAAATAGGCCACACAGTCTTAGGTCGAGGCTGGGTCCCCTCATTATTTAGTAGGAAGGCCCTAAAGCAGCATAATATGAAGGCAGGTCCTCCTCCCTGTTCTTTTTGTATTTGATAACAGTTCTTTCTCAGAATTGCTGCAGAGACGATAGTGGGTGTTTGGTGGGGTTTTTTGTTTTCTTTTTTAAAGCACATGTGATTTCCTGGAAGAATGAAGGAATAAATTGACATGTACCTTTTTAGATTATTGGGTTACTTTAAAAAATAAGTATTTTCCTTAGAGATGACAGAATGAGGATTCCTATACTGTAATTAAAGTGCTAGAAAACATGGATACAGTACATATAAATTATGCACATCCCTGGAATAATAAAAAACAAACATTATTGTCTTATTTTTTAAAAAATTGCTACATTTCAGTCGTAGTTTCAGCTATCAGTGTTTAGTGTTGAGGTCTTAAAGAATTGCTAGACTGTTACTGACATCCTCAGTAAATTCATTGGTGAGAAATTTGTCACAGAAAAACTGAATAGGTTTATGAAGTGCACATTGTTGCTTTCTTGATTTAGTTACTTATTTGCTGAAAAATAAATACGAAAGTACATGTAGTGAAATAGGTTTATTAACTGTAAAATATTGTTATTTTATTCATTATAAATAATGTCTATAAAAAAGCAGTGTTTGAGTTTTAGCATGTATTTTTACTCTGAAAGAAAAAAATTAGTGTGCTGGATTAATAAAGCTCTGATCTGCATGCCACTTTTTGCAAGAACAATATTAAAAACAGAAAAGATTTGAGTGAAGCTCTGGAAGTAATGATAATGTATCAGGCTTAAAAACCTGTGCCGTAATTTTGTAGCTCATTCACCACTTAGTTGCTGCTGTAGCACCTAAGTGGTGAATGAACTAATGGAACTGAAGAACAGACTTCCCCAAACCTCTCTTCAGGTGCTGGCAAAATACCTTTTCAGTAGAACCTTGCTAGTGGAGTTAAGTACTTGGGGGCTGAGGGAATTTTTCTTGTAAATCTAAATCCCCTTGCTCATTTTACGGTGACCCCTGAGAGCAGTTGAAGTTCTCTCCTCTTTACCTCTGAGAAGACGGACAGAAAAACAGTGCCCTCTAATGAATGTGGTGTGTTCCTGGAATCAGCTTCCTGTCACAAGGTTGTTTTGTTTCTCCTTTTAAAATGCTTTCATTTTTAAAGGGCTGAAAAGTCCAAAATGAAACCTGTCAGCCCTGCTGTGTTATGTAGGCATGCATTTGCTATGATTTCAAACTCAGCTTTCAAAAAGAGAAACCTAAGGACTCATTACTCTAAAATTGTCATTGAAAGCCTGCTAGTAGACTTTTACTTACAGTAGATGAGTGTTGTGCTCTGCTTCAAAGGCATGCCTCTTTTCAAGACTTAATAGGAATCAAAGGAAAAAGGCTATAAAAAGTACCAGGTGAGGACTCGTTATACATTCGATCTGGTGTTTTTCTTTGAAATACAAGAAAAAAATTAGTTCTTACAGTAACTGCATTTTGTGCATACATGTGGAGTATTGTATGCAGAGTCATTAGAAGTAAAAGACCGTAAATACGGTGCATCGGTGTTTCTGTGTAAAGTCAAGATAAATGCATATTGCAGAAAAAGATGAAACAGTTCAAAAATCATTTTGAAGAAAAGATGAAACTGATCTTAGTTTGAGGAATATAAAACTTACTTTTTCTTGGGAGTGATAAGGAACCAAGACCTAATAAAAAATTTAAACACATTAAAGCAGGTCTTGAAGAGTACCTGTCTTCTGTATGTAGGAAATACTGCATGATTTTTGTATTAAAAAGATACTAAGTTTATGAGTCTTAATGAAAAACACTGAGGTTTCTTAGAAATCAGGCTTTTAAATTCCAGACTGTCTGGTGATAGCAAGACTAATGGCTATGAGTTCTTCTTTAGTTTCTCCAATAAACTGAGCAGCCTGTCTTTTTAATTTTAACGCCATCTAACACTCACTTCAAGATATGTCTATTTAAGTAGGTCAAAATGCACTTTGGAGACATAATATTTACTTTGCTAACATTGTACCTATATCAGTGGTATGTTTAAAATCTCACTGGACTTACAAGGGTAGCAAATACTGACTTTGCTTGTATTTTGAGATAAACAGTTTGTCTTCAATGAGCTCCTAAGTATGCATGATCCTAAAGTCTCCTTACACAGTTCTAAAACATTTCAGTTCTAACACTAGTTTGATAAAGCAGAATTGCTCTAATGTTATGTTAATGTAATTACACACCCATTTTTTCCCCTAGATATATCAAATATGTTTGCAGACAAGATCTTAACCCTTAGTTCTGATGTATTTTCATACACGAATTCTGAAAACTAAGTATTAATCAAACTTTTCTGACCTTCATATTATATTGTTGTCAAATCTTAATACAATCAGCAGTATTTATGTTACACTGTGTTACCATGAAACTGTAGAAAGCTTTAAAATCCATCAGGTTTTTAGGAGCAAATCAACATGTGACATGTGGATCTAGGTGCTGGAGACAGCTTAGGTTCAAAGGATTGTTCCTTGGAAAGAAACAGCCAGTGAAGAGCTATGTTTGGAAGTGAAAGAAGGGGGTGATGATAGGGAGAAAACCTGGCTCTTTTGTCACAATGTGTGTTCAGTTGTCAGTAAAGCATAACCCCATGAAGCCTATAAATTTTGGGGTTTGACAGGGTACAGGCTATATGCATTTTGTAAATTGCTTCAAGAATTTGCATGTTTACATGTTTACTTTCAGCATTCTTTACACTGCAGGAACAATAGAAAGCTTTGGTGTAATTGACAGTGGTCTTAGGAGAAAATAACTGTGAGAGATAAAAGTGTTAAATATGAGAGTAGCAGTGGATTTGAGCAGGAAAAGAGTAATAATCTTAGAGTCTTCAGAAGTAAATGTGTTACACAGGCAGGCACACCCTTCTGGCTTGCATCGAAGAGCTAAATTGGTGACAAAAAAAGAGGTGGTGAATAAATAGATCCAAGTAAAATACACAAAGATTTGGAGTTAAGAGGTATCAAGTGTAAACTGTTGAGACAAAGCTGAAACTTGCAGAGGAGTGGTGTTTATGGATTTTCTTGCTAAAGTTTTAGTCCAAAAGGCATTGGGATGTCAGAATGGGAGCGGAAACTTGGAGCTAAGATCTTGAACATAGCAAAAAAAATAAGGTTACTTTGAAAAAAGCAGCAGCATATGGTTATGCTGAGCAAGAGAAAGGATGGACTAGTTGAGCTGACTTCTGTGCTTTAAGCTGTAACAACCTCATTAGTAGTAATCAGATCAGAAGAGTGGAGAAGACCTAAGTAGGAGGTAGGTTAAAGTGAGGTTTTGGTCTAAGTGTAACTCAGCTTACAGTCCCTCCAGAATTCACAGTAGACTCGCCAACAGGCTGAGCACTGGGCTTGGATGCTGGGATGCATTTATATAATAATGTGTTAACTTGTTTTTAAAATACCAGAATTGTGTAGTTTTAGTCAAGTATTGTCAGATAATTTTCTGAAGTGAAGTTTAGCTTGTTCATTAAATTATGTATAAATGAAGTGTTTGGTTTTAGTGACCAATTTTCCATTTCTTTTCATTGCAGTCAGAAATTGGATTTGGAAAAATGGAAACCTATATCAAGTTAGAAAAGCTTGGAGAGGTATGTATAGCTTTCTTTTGGAATGACGACAATGTGCTATGTAAAATTTTGCATAAGCATTAACTGAAATTTTCCATATCCCTCAAAATACCGGTCGAATTTATCTTTTCCGTAAACTGAATATACTCAACATGTGTAACAATGTCACAGCCACACAAATGTTTATGCAAATATAATAAGCAAAAGGAAACAAAAAAGGCAGGAAAACTGTCACAGAGCTGGGGAAGATGAAGACGCCATTAGCAAATGTGCTGTGACCTTCTTACATAGGCTGGCTTTTTTTGCAGATAATCAAAATAATTCTGTTGATGATAACAACAGTTATGTCTGGTGTCCTTCTGCCATGACTTAGGTGTTGGAACACTCATGATGGACTACAGACCAGTGCTTTTAAGGAACAGGCAGTAGCTATGCATGTTCTGGTAAAGAAGCCTGCACAGCTGGGCTGAGCAGCCAGCCAGGTGCTGCCAAGTGAAGTACGTTAACACTTGGATTTTGTCTTTCTTTCTGGGGGAGCAGCAGTGTGGCTTTCCCCCTCCACTCAGCCTCTGACTTCCAGAGAAACAGTGGAATTCAGGAGGGGCCAAGTGTCATTCCTGTCCAGTTTGACTGAGGTTGACCAATGGGATCAAAAATGGACAAGGAGGACTGAAATGGGATGTAGTGAACATTGCAGAAGGAAGCAGGGCTGGTCAGCATCTCTGCTGTAAATATTGCAGTCAGTCCTCCATTTAAAACAGTTTAATTTCCTGTTATCAAATCTAAGCCTGCCTGATGCAACTTGAAGCCTATTCTTGTTGTCCTATCACTTGTTACCTGGGAGAAGAGGCTGATGCCCACCTGGCTACAATCTACTTTCAGGCAGTTTTAGAGAGCGGTAAGGTCCCCCTGAACTTCCTGTTGTTCAGGCTAAACACCCCCAGCTCCCTCAGCTGCTCCTCACAGGACTTTGTGCTCCAGACCCTTCACCAGCTCCTTCCCTGGACGCTCCAGTGCCTCAGTGTCCTTCTTGCAGTGAGGGGCCCAGAACTGCATACAGGATTTGAGGTGTTGCCGCACAAGTGCTGAGTACTGGGGGACGGTCGCTTCCCTGAACTTGCTGGCCACACTGTTGCTGACATAGGCCAGGATGTCATTGGCTTTTTTGGCCACCTGGCCACATGCTGGCTTGTGTTCAGCTGCTGTCAACAAGCATCCCAGCTTCCTTTCCTTCTCAGCATCTTTCCAGTCACTCTTCCCCAAGCCTGTAGCACTGCATGGGGTTGTTATGACCCAAGAGCAGAAGCTGGCACTCGGTCTTGTTGAACCTCGTAAAATTGTCCTCAGCCCATGGATCCCACCCTCCAGATCCCTCTGCAGAGTCTTAGAGTACTGTAGTGATCTAGGGCAGTTTCTGTACCTTCGCTGCTTCTTTTTGGCATTTGCAGGGATTAGTTTTTCGCACTTGTCATCAAAATCTTTTGTCTTAATTTAACATGCATTTAGAGTTTTGAATCTCTTGCTGTCTAAAAATATATAATGAAGACAAGAAGCTATCAAAAAGAGTTGCATGTTTTCTTTAAGGTTGTGGAAGAGGATGTCTGCAGCCTTTGGAAACATAACTGCAGCACAGTGTAGAGATACCCAAGCTAGGTATTCGTAGTCAGAGAGAGACTTTCAGGAGTGTAAATGATCCCAGCAGTGAACTTAGTGAACTTAATGCTACCTGATCTGACTTCTTTGGTAGCTCTGTGGTATTTAGGTTTCCATGTAATTTCCAGAGCTGTTAAGCATATATATCCTTTGTGAGTTCAGTCCTGTGCTTAAAAAATATTTCTGTGCTTTTACAAATGTCAAAAGAATATGATTTAAAAACTGTTCATATCCTAAATAAAACCTATTAGATCCTCAGGCAGAAGTTAATATTTTCTTATTTAACTTATGTTTTGATGAAGGAACAACTTGTAAAAGTTCTTCTTTTTGCATTTTATAGGGTACTTACGCAACAGTTTATAAGGGTAGAAGTAAATTGACAGAGAATCTGGTAGCTCTGAAAGAAATCCGCCTGGAACATGAAGAGGGAGCACCATGCACAGCCATAAGAGAAGGTGGTAACTATTCTTCTTAATTCTTAGAATTTCAGAGGCTTCTAGATTTCTTTTTGACCAAAGCACCATCAGTACTTGGAAATACATAGGCTACATGGGACATTAGTGAAATTGCTATTAGTATTGATGAGGAAAATTGTAGTCCAGACATATTCAGAGTTTTGTGTCAAATTTATTTTCCTTATGGAGGGTGATTGTGATCTCAAATGCAGTATTACAAGTGGGTGATTTAATGCTGAATTAGACTGCTGTTAGTGAGTAACTTTCAGGGACTCAGAATACATTTTACAAAATTCCTTCTGTCTGAAATGTATAGGAAATACTTACAAGCTTGTTACTCAAGTGGGTGTTTGGTGTTTTGATTAAATACCTTTCTTATTAGCTTGATCTGTATGAGTATTATGCTCTTAAAAATAGCTTTTTAGTTAAAAAACCCAGATAGCTTATATGTGTGAATTTAACTAGAAATTGCATTTACTCTTCATGTGTTTTGCACTTACTTTGTTCTTCCTATTCTCTCTTGCAGTGTCATTATTAAAAGATCTGAAACATGCAAATATTGTTACGTTGCATGATATTGTGCACACAGACAAGTCTTTGACTCTTGTTTTTGAATACCTGGTAAGTGCTTAAACAATTAGTGAGCTTTACATTTGATTTATTGTTTCTAAGAAACAGACAACAAATTTCTGTACTCTTTTTTAAAATACTGGGACTATTTGAGTTTTCTCCTGCATCTACAGTCATTCAGCTAAAGATGAGAAAAGTGTATTCAGTTCTTAAATTGCTGTAAATTAGTAAATACTAGTGTGATCATTTCAGAGTTTCATTAATAGCAGATAGTGGTGGTCTGCCTGAGCAAACTGTCTACTTGTCCAAAATCATTAACTGTATAAAATGGTAATCACACTATAGTTCCAATGACATTTTTCTGTTGTGACATAGCTGACTTGCAGTGTAATGGGAGAATATACCAGTTCTATAAAATACTGTGCCACACATAGATGGAGGAGAAGGCAATAGCAAATAATGTTGCCTGAGACAGTACAGCTTGCTGGAAAACGGGTCTTTCTATCCTCTGGAAAGCCAGGGGTATTTGTGTCCAGGCTTTTGGGGGTTTTATCATTTGATATTTTTTGCAGAAAACTCATTTTTCTGATAATCATTTCAGTTCCAACAATAAGTAATATTCATGTACTTTGTTGCCCACAATTGTACTGAACCGTGATGATGGTATTTTCATAGGACAAGGACCTGAAGCAGTACATGGATGACTGTGGTAACATCATGAGTATGCACAATGTAAAGGTGAGTGTTTTTAGTGACAGTTTTTAGTGTGACAGTAACAGTGTTTTTAGTGACTGCCTTCCAGCTTTGTCCTAAGAATTTCAGAGAACTTAATAATCAGGAGCTGTATGGTTTAGATTTTTTAAAAATAAAATAAAGAAATTTAACTTCCTTTTTGGCCTGATTTAACTGCATTTGACATCAGATGGTGTCTTTTTGTTTTAAGTGTTTAAAACATTCAAAAGAGGAGGTTATATAACTTAAAATGTTTCCATTCTCTTTGAAGTTACATATCTCAAATTTAAAAAGTCCTAAAAAATAATACATTCATAACTCCTTTGACTTCTTCTTGTCCTTCCATTGTTTTATACTTAGTAAAAAATCTGTAGGTATATCCTCAAATTTATAAAAGGACATTGAGGAAAATGTAGCCTCAATCATGAATGTGTTTTTGGGTGCCACTGCCTACCACACAAATAAGAAATTAAAAATATGTATTTAAGAATGAGTGCTTTTCACCTTTCCATTAGTAAGAAAATGGAAATAATTTTCCTTAAGGCCTAATTTGTTTTTTAATTTTAGCTGTGGTTGTGGCCAGGTCAAGTGACTCGGTTTCTAATCTGGTCTGTTGAAACTAAGTCAGGGTCAAGTGTTATTTCTCTTGTAAAAAGCAGGCTTTTATTTGGAAAACTGGCATAATTCTTGGTGCTCTTTAATATTTAGGGCTTTAGAAGAGACCAAACAGTACTGTCAAGAAATGAGTGATTTGGCACTCAGACTAGATATTGATTACTGTTTGATGAGCTTTCCCTTTCATTCTGTTATCAACTATCTTTAGGGAAAGACATCTGCCCATAACCTTCTTTGTTGCTTCCTCTGAGAGTCTGCAAAGGGAAATTCTTTAATTTGTTTCTACTTCAGAGAGACAACCAAAAATCATAATTATGCTTGTGGTTTTAATTATCTGCAAGTTATTAAGCAGTGCTTTAAGCTTAAAAAGAAATAAGGGAAAGCTGTAAGTGGGAACCTGACTCTTACAATAAGTGTAGTTAGAGAACAAGCCAGAATCTGCTTGTGGTAATCTGAGCTAAGCAGAGGAACTGTTTTTCCTTGTTTGCCTATGGTTTAGGCTATGCTCAAAGAGCAGATTTTTATGGTCAGTACCTTTGGCACTGGGAAACAAGAACAGCTGCTTAGTTGTGGTAGCTGTAGGTGCTTACCTTTTAATAACTGTGGGGGTTTGAGTCATCATTAACACTTGAGAAACCTCCCTGTCATCAGTTTCCTCACGTTCCTCGGCTGATTTTAGGTTTTTGTGTTTTGACAAAATGAAGGTATGTGTGGTCTCTGCAGGTATTAGTGTTTTAACCAAAATTTTGAGCCAATACATGGTATCCTGTGCATTTCCAAAAGGATCCCTGCCAACTGTGGTGAAGCTTCACAATTTCTGTAGAGTAATCTGCTTTGCCTTCTTGATTAATCCTTGCAGTCCCAGTGTACACTAGGGAAGGCCATTGATTTCTATTGAAGTCCTGCTAATAAAGCTTGGGACTGATTACCCCTGCAACAGTATGGGCATGAGTAATTGGAACAAGACTTGTTGCTTTTCCTTCTTCTCTTCCGAAAAGAAAGCAAGAGAAAGAAATCAGTCCCAATTCCTGTTTTTCTAGCATAGATGAATCCCATGTCAGCAGACTGAGAACAGATGGATGTAACTACACCTGCTGTGTATTCGTCCACTTTATGAAAAAGAATTTGGTGATGTCACTTGGTGCAAAAATAAACCAATATGTTAGAACATGGTCATATAAAAACATTCTAGTGTTTTTCCTCAGAGGTCCTGTTACATGATGGATTTGTCACATTGCTTTCTGCAATGCTCTGTATTTTTTCATTGTGCCTTTGATTACCTGTGCTGAGGACTGCTGTGTGGTAAATGCCAGCAGTGGCCACTCAAAAGTCTATGTTCAAGATCAGACCCTTTATACATACAGAAACTGCAAAGTATTAATTCTTAATGCAGCGATACATTAAACTTGCTTGGCTGCCCACTGCTAAACCTTTCTTCGCCCCATGCTACTTTTATATCTATGTATGTGCAGCGTTGATATGCATGACTGAAGTTGTTGCTTGGCTTGCTATTCCAAAGGATTAAAATAAACCTCTGTGTGTCAAGGTGAGGGGATGAATGTAAATACCAGAGGCAGTTGGGCTGTGTTAATAATCCTCATTTACCCATTTGTCCATCTTCCCTAAGCTTGTGAATCTATGTGTGTTTTTTTCAGTAGCATGCCAAGACGTTCTTCACATAGTTTAGCACAATTGGATAGAAATGCTGCTGAGCTGCATTTTCAGAAGGGACTCTGCAGCAGAAGGGAACTTGAGTATATAGTCAGAGACAGTTACCTTTAAAGACATTAGTGTGGGGAAGAGCAGTAGTAAATGCTTAATTTAAAAATAAACAGCCCTGTGTTTCTCTTCAGTTAAACAGAACAAATTGCTCTTAAAGTCTTTGTTGTAAAGTGTGGTGTTAAAGCAGTGCATTAGCATAAAAGGATTTTAAATCTTTGAACAATAATGATGATGTCCAGAATTTGCTCATATGGAGAATAACTCACTTTTTGAGAAGTAATTTTGTCTTGCTTGCATTACTTAACTCTCCAGTGCCCAAATGGACTGTTCTAGTCATGTAATCTGTAGATTAACATTGTTTGTCTAATTTATATAAATGTTCTCTTTTGTAGCTATTTTTATATCAGATTCTTCGTGGTTTGGCATACTGTCATAGGAGAAAGGTGTTACATCGAGATTTGAAGCCGCAAAATCTACTAATTAATGAGAAAGGAGAGCTGAAGCTTGCAGACTTTGGTATGGCCTGAAATCACTCTGTAATAAATATTTTTTTGTCTCAGCAAAGAAACTCATTTTTCCTTATAAAGGAGAAATGAGTACATTGGGTCTGTAGTGAATTTGGGTGTTCTCAAACGGAAAATGAAAGTCAGCCTTTTACAGGGTGTAAATAATCAGAGTAATACCTCTATAGGTAATACGGTCACTCAACTTGCAATTTGAAAATAGTATTACAGCTTCCTGTGAAATTGATACTTAGTCAAATCCCTAAGGTGGAGCTCATGTTGCTTCTCCTAACGCTCCACAGTCACTCTAAAGCAGGGTAACCATGACAGGAGAGAGGAAGGGTTTGTTCATGTGCTAAATTGTCAGGTGTTGTGCTGTCACTGATACACCAAATTCCTTGGGATTTACAGGAGAGTGGGGCATTTACATTTTCCAGTTACCTTCTGTGTCTGGAAGATCCTTTGAAAGTTGTGCTCTGTGCCTCTGATTTTACCCCTTCTGTGTGAATGAAAGTTGGCTCAGAAGATTGCATCTGCCATGACAGACCTGAATTTTATTGAAGATATTGCTGACAAATTGACAGTGTTAGGATGGAAAACCCCTGCTGATCCAACACTGATTTGGTCTGTTTCCATCATTTAGTTATTTCTTTGTCACCTTCTGCCTTTTGCAATGTAATTTTCCAGAAACAGTGTAGAAGGTTTTTGCAGCAGGGAGGTGTCATATCGATCTAAAGCTATGCTGATTTAATGAAATTTACAGGATTCGTCTAGGTTTTGATCTGTTTACCTTTCTTCTGTGCTTAAAAATGCTGACCATGAGATTGCCATAAATACCAAAAGGCAATCACAAGTTGTAGAAACCTGTTTATTAGGGCCTTGAATAACATTAAGAGAAGGTCTTTAGCAAGTATAATAAGGTCTTTAAAATAGTTTGTCAGTTTCATACAAAAAGGATTTCAGCAAGCTGTACATGACTCTTCATTTCCCGTTTTATCAAGGATTGGCAAGAGCGAAGTCTGTTCCTACAAAGACCTATTCCAATGAAGTTGTCACATTATGGTACAGACCACCCGATGTTCTCCTTGGATCTTCAGAGTATTCAACTCAAATTGACATGTGGTTTGTATAGCTTTGTCTAATTTCAATTCTTATTCTGAGTCAAGTTGAAAAAATGTCAACTTTGCTGTTAAATAGTAACATTCAAATACTCAGCCTTTGAATTTTATAGGCTACAACTGAGTTGGATTTTTAGGGAAAGGATTGGTAGACTGGGAAGATGGTATTATTCCTCTCTGAAAATGCAGAATACTTTTTTATTGCTCAGAGTAAGCAAATATTAGGCCCACAGTATTAGGGAAAAAAACAAGCTGCCTTCTCCTCATGACAGGGTAATGTGGTATTTTACCATAAACTTTAATAAAATTGATTAACTCAGCATGTGAAGGAAGAGGATATAACTATGACACAGGTTTTGTTTAGTCTTTGACAGCTCTTCTGTTGCTACACATCTTTCTAAATATTTTAATAGCAGCGTGTGGCTAACAACCAATAATTTGTTTTAATTGAAGAGAAATCCCAGAAGCCTTTATGAGTTGAAATTACAGGATTATTTCTGCTTTATCTTTTTCTCTGTCTTTATAAAGGGGCGTCGGATGCATATTTTTTGAAATGGCATCAGGAAGGCCTCTTTTTCCTGGTTCAACTGTTGAAGATGAACTGCACTTAATTTTCAGACTTCTTGGTAAATGGATACTTTTTAGCAATGTTAATGTTAATGCACCATGTTTATATGAGAACTGTAGATCTTTATCTCAGAACAATATTATACATTGCATTGTAATCAAGGTTATGAAAAATGATTCAGCTGAGTGTACAGCTGAGTTTGCACAACATAGGCTTATTGAATGTTTTTTCCCTTTCTCCTTTAAATTATAGGATTAAATGCTTTTTTATGTCAAAGTTGTTTGTTTACATTTTTTAAGTTGAATTTGTTACTGCTTCTAAATGCAGGAACTCCATGTCAAGAAACATGGCCAGGCATTTCTTCCAGTGATGAATTTAGAAACTACAACTTCCCTAAGTATAAACCACAACCTCTCATCAACCATGCACCAAGGTACTTTGTGTTTTATTAGTAGAAAATATGCATCGCTGTGGCTTTGCATATTCCTAAGTGGGAATGCATTTCCAAGTATGATCTGCACGGAATAAAACTATTCATCAGTTGTGTTATTGTGGGCAGATGATAATGCAAAGCAGAACCTGGTACTATGAGATTACTTTCTCTAATATCATTGTAGGTACCACAGCTCCTTAATGACCTATGGAATGATAAATTCCCATTAATGATGTCTCCATAGTACTAGAATTCACACAGCATTTCCTAAAGAACACAAATTCTCTTCTGGTTATATACTAGGCCCAGGCCATTTGTTAAAATGGCCAGGTTTCCTTGAGCAGTTTCTTGTAATCATTTTAAAACCATAATGACAAAGTTGAAGGGTCTGTGCAGTAATTATAAATAATAACAAAGGCATTTGTTGTTGACTTTGAAGAAGAAGATCTAACATTGTGTCCCTCTAATAAATGAGTCGTATTACGCTTAAAAGAAATAATTTTAAAAATTCAAATAAATGATCCAGGTCAACCTAGTAAATGACGATCCAAACTAAGGATTTGTGTGTACCCAGTGTTTTCCATATAGTCTTGTTTTGAGATATTAGGACTCATGTATTCACATTAACATGAATAAATGTTGTTTGAGTGAAAGCATTTCCATGTTTAGATAAAATTTTCAGGTTTGAGATCATTTAATAAAGTTAGCTCCTCTGCAGTTTTCGTAAATACAATTCAATAACTGTTTTTAATTTTTTAAAATATTTTTATTTTTAGGCTAGACACAGAAGGAATTGAATTGATAGCGAAGTTCCTTCAAGTAAGATGTGTTTTGTGTCTTTATAAAAGTTCAAGTTTCGAGTTTTAACATATTATGTACAAAATGTATTAGAAACCAAAGTATTTAGAACTGTCTCAAAGTAGAATATGTTGCTGAGTCTGTAGTGGATGACAGATGTGGGAAGAAGCCAGTCTAGTGCGAGAATTAATAAACTGATGCTTGCTTTTTTTTCCCCCCGTAACTGATTTCTTCTCTTACTACCTATTGTAAAAATAGAATTATTCTATTAGCCCTGAAAAAATAAATCTCTTGTGAAATACAGTATTAAACCAGAACTTTTATATACAAATGCTAAATTTCTTTAATGATAAACTGAGTTTAGTACTAAAGAAGGAGTTACTAAGGTATAATATTGCTCCTTGATGTTGCAACTGTATTCAAAAGTTGAAGTGGTATGTGGGTTTAACCTTTGGATATGTATTAAAAATGGGCTGGAAGCAAGACGGAAGGCCAACTCCTGCATCTTTGAGTAGATGCAGCACTGTAACTTATTTGTATGCAGCTTTTTAAATGTCTGCATCCTTGTCCAGAATTGCACAGATGCCAAGCAGGAGACATCTGCTCATTGTACCATCTATAAATTAAGATTAGGTGTAGGTTTGGCCTGCATCCATTTGCAGAAGTTATTTTTACTGTTTAGCAATCTTGTTACATGTTGGCAGTACTGATTCTGATAAAACTTTAGATTTGTGTGAAATGAAAGTAATGAAAATAAATTGTCCTAGTGAATTATGGGAAATACTGAGCAAATATAACTCTTTCTCCCTTTGATGATATCACTTGATGCAAAGAGATTTTTAATGGAAACCAACACACTTGTATGCTTTTATATTAATAGTATGAATCAAAGAAGAGAATTTCAGCAGAAGAGGCCATGAAACATGCGTACTTCAGAAGTCTTGGAACAAGAATACACACTCTGCCTGAAAGTAAGAGGAGTAGTAAAGTAGCAGAGTATTGTTAAGATAGTGCATTAAAGCTAAGTACATTATGTAAGGAAAAACTCTAATCTATTAAAGAAATCTGATATCTAGTGATTTAGATAGTTGTGAATTGGAAACATTCTTTAATCTAAACTATATAATTAAGAATATAATTTTGGTCAATAAAACATAGTTTTACATTTGTATATGAATTAATTTCTTTGTTACATTTCAGGTGTTTCAATATTCAGTCTAAAAGAGATTCAATTACAAAAAGACCCTGGCTTTCGAAATTCTACTTACCCAGAGACTGGTATGGAAAGCTTTATATTTTCTCATGCTTGCTAGAAGAATGCTGTGCCATAGGCATTTGGAATTGAAAAATGCTTTGTTAAATTGGTTTGTGTGAATATACTGACACAAAAATCCAGAATGATTTACTGAGATTCCTGTAGAGACATATAAACTAAGTGCACAGAAAGACAGGAGTTTTACTAGGGATGGGCAGGGGCTGTGAAGGTGGGAACATTTTGGAGTTTCAAACCAGTACTGTGTGGGGGTAACTGGTGGCAAAGTGAGAAACCAATGCAGTGAGCACCGTTGAAAGAAAGATGCTGATGCTGGTTGGAGCACAAGGGGTGTTGCCTTGAAGCAGGACAAAGATCTTGGTAATAACTTAATACTCTGTTGTGCAAATGCTTCGGTTTCTTACCATGGTCTGTGTTGTGTTGCAGGACATGGGAAGAACAGAAGGCAGAGCATGCTTTTCTAAAGGGGGCAGTGCAGAGTCAAGGCCAAGCCTATCCTGTTGATCAAGGACTCGGATCCGAAGGCAGTGCTTTCTCTTGGTGGACTTGGAATCGCAGTTTGTCTACACTGTCCTCTTAACAGTGGAGTCTTTTTATTTCCAACCTGCAAATTATGTTTTTATATTTGTTGTCACAGTGTGACAATTTTTTGTACAGTTGGTTTTAAGGTCTCCTCTGCCACTAGAGCCAGTAGGTTACAGCTGTTGATGTAACTGTAGCTGCAATTTTTGTGCAGGACTGAGAAACACAGTGCATTATTTATTGCGGAATCATTGCTGCTAAATAACTACTGTCTGTATAGTTAACACAACAGTTCCATGCCTGAAGAAGTTGCAATGGCTTTATAATATGTGAATGCATCTGTTTCTCTTGATAAAATGTTCTACTGCTGCGGGGTTTTTTTGTATTTCTTAAACTGCAGTGTTTCCTGGAATGTAAACATAGCTTTGCTTGGCTATAGGTGAGCCATCTTTAATGCTCTAAGTTCTTGGCACTTAATTCCTTATTTAACATTGGAAGTATGTGTTGAAATAGTTGAAAAATTATAATGCATATTATGTTTTTGAAAAGCACACGGTGTGAAGGTTGATTCAAACAAGTGAAAAGTAACTATGATTTGCTCTCAGATCCTATGTTAGTTATTGATGAATTAGAGCATGGAGGCTGGACATTTTGTCAGGCTTACTCCAGCATAACATATTTGCACATTGTTGTGCATATGGGGCCTGCAGAAACAATAACTTTTTTACCTTGTTTTTAACTTAGAAATACAAATAGTAAAAAGACAATTCATATATGTTGGACCCTGGCTTACTTTTCATTACAGAGGAACAGGACAGCTAATTATACAAACATGGGAATAATGTCACACTTTTCCCACATTGTTGCTCTCCCATTTGTGCATTATTCACTTGAAATCAACTGGAAAGATGCAAGTTTGTACTTGAGAAGAACTCACTATGCTACAGGGCTTTTACAATGGGAACTTAGAGAGTTTTTCAGATCTTAGATGTTACCTGTTTTCCAGAGATAGTAAACATATTACTACTATGCTTATGCATCTCAGTGAGTATCATAAGTACACCCTTGGTGATGGTTACAGTATTTTTAAGCATTTGTGTTCACCTTTATGAACCTATTTGTTTAGTGCATCTTAAAGAGACTGTAAATCTTTATGGGTATATTTTGAAATGGTCATGTAAATCTTTGGCTGGTATATCATGAAAATAGTCATAGGTAACTTAATTTTTCCTGACATTCACTGTAAAACGTTCAGGGGTCCTACCATTTCTGTTCAGGAAATCTCGTAGTTTATTGTTATTTAACAGTATTAAGTGAATTTTTGTATATTTCATTTTAACTTTATTTGTGAATAGTGATTGTGGCATGTTTGGGGGTGTTTTATTAATATTTCATTGATACTAGTAAATTTGAATTGGGATTTTTTTTTTAATTTTATTTTTTGGAAGAGAGAAATTCATGTGTAACGGTGACTATTGGACCACTACTGCTTCTCAGCATTTGTAAACCGGTTTTACGTTAAATCTTGTAGACCTAACAAACTGCTGTTATTTCTAACTGACCGACCTGTATTAATATTGTACTTTTGAAAGTATAAATATTATGTGGAATTCTTTGGTTTTGTTTTGAAATTTATAATAACAAAAGCCCTGTGTTGTTAAAAATACAGACTAAGTGAACTTGCGGTTCTCGGGGCATTGTTGGCAGCGTTTAGCGAGGTCCGTGTGTTGTGGGAGCCCCCAGGGTCACCTCTGGCTGCTCCTTTAGTTCGTTCAGTGCAGAAGCAGCGGCAGTGGAAGTGACACGACTCACCCGTGACTGAGGCTGCTCGGGACCTTCTCAGTAGCGCGGTCCAGAGCGTCACTGCTGGTGAGCCAGCCCCGCGTGCCACACGGCCTGGGAGCGTGGCACAGGCCTCGGACACACGCAGGGCTCCCCTGATCCCAGTGTGAGCGCTACGTGTGTGGCACAGGCACAGTTGGCACTGATGACAAACCTTGTCCTGAAATAGTTGTTATATATTTTTTTATAGTTGCTATGGATCTGATCTAGATTTTATACCGATTAACTTTGTAGGAAATACGTTGTAGACGTGACAGTGTTGAAGAAAGAAGTATCAGAAAAACATCTCCTTTTTTTACAGAAGTAGTGAAGGTAGACTAAATGTTCACTGTTGATAAATGTAGGATCTAGCATTTCTAGAACAGTAATACTTCATAGGTCATAAAACAGCAGGTAATAATGTGACGCTACTGAGTAAAGGACTTAAGGTTTACCTGGTAAAATGAAGTGCATTAATAAACTTAGAAAGGGATCAGCCGCAGCTAACAAAAGGATGTTCCATTTTAAGTAGGAATTCAGCTTTTTTGTTACAGATGAAAAGATCTTCCATAAAATTAAAGCAGTCTGTTTAAAAAGAAATTTTTTCTAAGGACCTACAAGTGAATCTGTGTTCTTTGTTAGGAGGTAGCTGTAAAGAACATATTTAAGAAACTTAACATCTGTGGTCAAGCCAGTTTGGGGCTTTTTAAAATTGTTTATTACTGAAATTCCTGCATCAGCAGAGACTGTTCTGTGGCAGTTGCCTCTTTGAGGCAGTAGTCAGCAAGTTGGAAGTTGCTGGGCATCTCTGACATCCTTTCCATGGAATTTGGTGCTCTGCCTCCTGTCTGGCAGAGTCAGGTACTATGGACTTGGTTTCACTGTCCCCAAGAACTGTAGGAGTTTTGGCCTTTTTGGGAGAAGACCTCAAGTGTGACAAAAACCAAGCAGAGAGTCGCTAAAAATGGATGACTTTCAGTGTTTGGTATGACCACCTTTCCTTGATGATGAGTGATCAGTTAATGAGAAATGGCCTGCAAGTCGTGGCTGATTTTAGGTAGTTATTTTTAGAAGATACCTGGTGTGTCCCACCTAGCCCAGAGTAGGGATGGCAAGGTGTGGGGGTAGGTGTGTGTCAGAGTCAGGTGGGCTGGAAGCCAGGACAGAGGCAGGTGCTGGTGATGTGGTTGCATTCACGTGCAGGTGAAGATTGAAGGGGAGAGGGTGGGTGGAGAATGGGAATTGACAGGACAGGGTGGGAGATGGAAAGGGCAAACCAACAGCTCAGCAATGCTCTAGTGGAACGTGCATCTCAACATGGCTGTGTTATTTTTGTGCTGCTTTACCCACAGCATTAAGTAGCCAGAGTGTATCCCTGAATTGGGCAATAAAAGTTAAAATAAACAATTATCAAAGAATCAACATACTTTGTATTTGCAAATCATTTGAAAAACTGCAAGGTAGCGTTCTTTGGGCTGCTTGCTTGTTGTTTGTGCCTGAGTTTTTCAATGTAATAAAGGTACATGGTTTCTGTTCTGCAATGTTAAAATGGAATTAGGGTTAATACATTTCATTCTTGAGGACAAAATATATGAAAGCGATGTTGTAAATATCCCCAGGCTAAGTATTATAAACCCAGGAAATACTCGGAATTAATGTCAGACTTGAAAGAAATCCAAACAAATCATGTATTTGTTGAAATACAGAACTATAGCACATGGTGGCACTGAAGAGAAGTCAGAACTTACCTTGTCTGTGACGTGATCATTTTGTCTGGTCACTAATGAGCAGAGTTGAAGTCATGCACCTTGTTAGCACATTGCAGTACCTTATTTACCTTCAGAAATTTTGGCTTTAAAACAAATGTAATGTCTCTATGAAATGCTTTCATTTTGGGAAGGAACTTGAATGCTTACTTTATGCAGTTTGGGGGTTTTATTTTTTCAGAGGCTGGGCTAAATTAGAAATTTAATGCTCCCATTTGGTCTTTGTGTTGTTCAGCAACATCTGTGTGTCTCACCAGTATCCGTATCATACCAGTTTGGGAGATGGGCAAGGGTAACAAGTGTAATTATGAAACACAGAGGAGGTGTGTGGCAGTTGGAACATTGTAGGTAAGCCCTGACTTTACAGGTGGGATGACTGTGAAAAGTGTAAAAGCCAAGCAGATACATGGGCTTTGGAATTCCTACCATGCACCTTTTTTATCTGTGGAGTTCAGCTGCACAGAAATCATAGTCCCGTTCTCAGCCATAGTGAGAACCTGTTTTCAGAACTGGGATTAGAGTTCAGATATTCCAGACTGGTTTTTTTACTCTCTTGTATGTGACTTTCACTGGGCAGTACTGTGCCTCTCTCACTCACTGAGTAAGGTTGATGTCAGTTGAAAACGTGAACAATTTCCAATTATTTTTGCACATTTTCTAAAATCCCTTGACTCGTTTAAGTTCTGCAACTTTTGAGCAAACTTAAACTGTGAATGAACACATACACACGTGTCACTGTGGTAAATAACTGCTTCATTTGTTGTGCTGGCTGCACCCTCCAAGCTCACTCAAGAAGCAGGCCTGCCTGAGCGCATCACTTTCGTGGTCCTCCTAATGAAATACGAGTCTTACTTGGCTCAGATGCCCTGCCTTGAAACACATTTTTCCCCAGAGAGCTATGAAGTTCCTCCATTTGTTGCAGTGGGATCTCTCTGCTGATGGAATTACCATGGCTGTGGATTGCAAACCAGCAAAAATGCTCTTCCCTGTCTCTTCTCCAACGTGCCCTTGCAGAGCACCTTCCTCCAGGCTTTGCATGGCAGCGTCTGCGCTGTCACCTGCCCCTCCTCTTTCACACCCGGAGCTTGTTTTTTCAAAGATTGTTTTTTCCTTTCTTCACTGTCTTATTTGATTTGCAGGAGGGGGTAGCTGGCCTGGAGCCATGTTAGGAATAATTAAGTTTACATTTCTGCATTTGCGCTTGTTGCAGAGTGAATGTGAACTGATGGGAATCTTTCACAAAAGAAGTCCAACGTATCCTAGAATCCTCTCTTCTAGAATGCTTTCTTCAAATACCAGCCCCCACCCATGGCAGGCCATGACGCTGATTGCTCCAGAGTCCTTGCTTGAGGTTCATTCTGCTTTATTCATTTAAATAAATTCATACTGCTTCTCACTCGTGCTGTCAGTCTCTTTGCCCTCAAGAAATAGGTTTGTACTCCATCTGTGTAGGCAGAGCACTCACATATGAATTGGTAAGAGCAATTACAGTTTGGGGCTAAAACGGATTTTAAAAGTTGTAGTCTTCTGGTGACTTTGGAGAGATATGCTTCAATCTGAGGCCCGTGTTTGTTTATCCTACAGGATATACAGACAGTCTGAAGATCAGACGGGAATAGCTATGCCCTTACATAAAAGACTACCTGTACTTACTGTGCCTTTTTAAAATTCATTTGGGTGTCAGGATGGCTTCTGAAGCTGTTTCCTGAAGGCATGAGATCACACAGCCTCTTAATGCAGAGATGTTGTATTAAAATCAACCCTATAGTCTTAGCTTGAAAGAACCACCTCCCCTTTAAACAGAAATGTTAGTGACAGTTCCTGACTTCTTTGGTAGGTATTTCCAGATGGGTAAGTGCCTGTCTGATGACAGGATGTTATGCACCCAGTCTGTATAGTAACTGGGAACTTTTTGTGGATTGCTGAAGCATGAATAAAGTGCAAATCTTATAATACATCCCCCAGGTATGATCAAATTGCAATTACTACCAAGAATACTGAAGAGAGAATAAACTCCCATTTTGTTCTCCAGGATTGTTGGCTTGGAAGCTCTCCATGCCACAGAAATACTGACACTTCCATAGTACTTATTTAAAAACATTTATTTGATTTTTCTCTACAGTTAAAAAGATAGTTGTTAATAAAATTCAGTAGATTACCAATAGAATACTTTCTTCAAAGCATAAGGCATAACAGTCTAGTGTTTCACCTAAGTGTTAGACTTGAGAGGCTGGGCTTTATTTGTATAAATACTTCACAGCAGCAAAAATTTTTGTTTCACATTATTGACTGATATAGAAGGCAGATTTTGACAGCCTATTTTGTTTCAACTGAAAAGTCAACTAGGAGAAGATGTGTTCTCTTGCTATTTTTATTCTCTCAAAGATGAGAAGACAGCACTTCTTCCCACCTTCTGTGTCTTCCATTATTTTACTGGATTCTCTCAGATCCTTTCCAGTAATCTTTTGAAAGAGGATTTTGTCCCAGAATTGTTGGTTTCTGCTGTCTTTAAAAAAAGTCCAAAATCATTTAAGGGCTGGAGGGTGGGAGGGAAGCTGTGGGTGTGTTGAGTCTTTTGAGAAAAAAAAAAATGCCTTATTAATAGTAAAACCTTGGAAGAAATAAGATCGTGGGAATCGGGGTACTTTTAAGAATCTCTTCTCTGTCACACACTCCCTCCTCTCATGGTCAACTGGTTTTTTGTAGTGTAATATTCAATACTACTATGTTTTCATCTTTACTTTTTTAACTTAGAGTGAGAAACACTGTCTCAATGGCAGGTTCTCCCATTAGCTACAGTGGCACATAAAAGACAAGCCCCAGTGCTGCTGTTCGTGCCTTATAGGTGTAAGTAGGTATTCATGGTTTTTTAAAAATGAGGCAGGAGCCAGCTCTGTAGTGCGAAATAATTGCCTCTCTGTAACTTCGTTATTGAAAACTATTCCATGTACGTGGGGGGAATGCATTGGAAGAGAAATGTTCGGTCTGCAAGCCCTTGTGATTTACCTCCACTAACACCGTCAATCCCATCAGTTACGCGCTGCCCTTTCTTCCAACCTATTCGGATTCTACTTTGTATAAAATTTGCATTCACTCATAAATTTTGCGTAGGTTCATCTTCTGTTTTTGACTCCGTGGGGTGGCACGTCTTCAGCTTCATTCGTTCTCCTCATGTCTGGCATTTAATTGCTGCGTTTATCAGCTGGTACTTACATGGATACAGCAGGTTTTTATCACTGCAAATGGAACTGACGAGTCATTTTTGGTTGTGCCACCCAGGAGCCTGAGGAAAATTCCTGCTGTCTTTTGTCAACCACCTCGGCCCCAAAAATGGCTTTTCAACATCAGAACTGCATTAATAAAATGTTTATTTAGCACCTTTCAGGTTGAAGGATCCAAAAGCATTTTACAAATAACTACACACATCATCATCATCGAAACGCATCCAAGCAGAAAATCAGCAGACAACTCACTGCATACATTTCAGAAAGAACGGACCGTGGCCAGCTGCTCGGCCAGAAAGCAAAGCAGAGGTTCGAATGACCTGTCGCAAACAGGAATGGGATTTGGGGTTGGCTTTTAAGGTCTCATTTGAAAAACCGACACACTAAAGCTGCATTCAAGCCAATTTAGCCACCTCAGGAAACTGAAGATTTGCATCAGCCCTGCCAGGATTAGAGTCTGTGGTGCCAGGGAGTCTGGCCTAATCCTAACCTGACGTTTAGATGACTCAGCCATCCCCTCAAGGTAGAGGACATACCCAGTAAGTCCAAGTTGCAAGTATATAGTAACGCAGTGCTGTTTTTTCATCCAGAATTCGTCTGTTTATACGTAAACACCCCATATGTACAGTCTCTGCCTCTTTGCAAAGCACCAGGCATCAATTTACAGACCTGCAACTTTTCCAGCTTTGGGGGAAGGGGAAATGTGACCTTCTGAGCTTGAGTAGCTACAACAGTCTTTCCAGGGAAGTAGTACAAGGCACTTGGCACAGCTGAACAAAGCACCTGGAAATTACCGGGAATGATCCCCATTCCCTGGGAGGACAGAGATTACCTGCACTCTTTCCAGCTGTAATGTTGACAGTTCATAAGAAGTATAGGCCAAATAAATTCTGAGCAATGTCTCCTTTTCTACAGAAGTACTCTCAAATGCTGGCAACGTGTCATGAACATACACAGCCCAGTTCCTCCCTGTTGCAACTTGACAGAAGAACTTGGGCATAAATGTGTAAATGTGGCTTTGTTATTCTGAACTACATCTCCTGGCTGTAACATGGATTACGTTTTTTCACTTTAGCAAAGAAAAATTATAAGGCTATTTTTATACAATTTGAAAGCACTTAATACAAAGTTACATTAATACACTGCATCATATGGCCTATCCGTGGAGAAAATACTGAAATACTACCATAGGGCTGTTCAATACTAATTTTTTTCTTTCAACTTTTTATCTTAATACTAGAAAATATATAAATCATTTACATGACTTTATGCAAAAGAAGGCACAGCCGGTTATAGTTTACACAAGCACAATGCATAATATGCAGAAAAAGGGATTTTAAAAGAAGCTTCACATCCCTATTAGATACATTGTTGCAATCCATTACGAAAAGTACTTCATCAACAACAGAAGTGTTCAACACTTGAGAGCTATGATATAAAAAAATTATAATTCATTTAATGCATAACAGATTTATATATACTTTTATATATAAACACTGTTGAAAAATGCTAACATAATAAAAGTAGATTATCCATGTAATGAAAAGTGCAAACCGAAGTAATAAAGGGTTTCACAATGTCCTTCTCATGACACAGGAAAAACTAGCCCATAGGAATGAAGTGTTAAATCCACCAATGCATCCTTGGTGTGAAGAGGCGTCATCAGGATTTCTGAGCATTTGGAGGAAGCAATACTGGTGAAGAGGCTCTGTCCAGACTGGGGAGTGGCACTGGTATGTGGCCATTTAGCAGAGTTGGAAACTGTAAGAGGCCAAAAGGTAAAAAATACTCTTTATCTCAAAACATTCAGCCCAAGAAGCACATGGATTTAGCATTCACAACTGGCTCCAGATGGTTTCAAGGGTTGTGATGTCTGCACAGTAAGACATATATGAAATGCCTGCATCAGCCATTAGGAATGCAAAATAGAGGACAAAACCTGAATAATTTGTAAATGCATGAGGATATAAAAATCTGTTACTGGCTATTTTTTAAATAAAAGTTCACATGATGCATTTATCATCACCCTGGGAAAGTGAACACTACAGAGCAGTCTTTGCCATCCATTCTGCTTCCAAAAATGTTATTCGGTCTACACTCTTTAATTATAATACATCCTCTTTGTCTTTTATGCAGGAAAGAGTTTGGCAAAAGTGAAAGTTGAGAGGTAGTTTTAGGGCAGAAAAAAGTACAGCTGGGGATACAAAGCATGGGGAAAATTACTCCCAAGTAATTACAGTTTCTGCATTCACTCAGAAACTACAAACTAGCTACGCCGGGTCATTCAGCATGCGGAGCACAATGTATTGTCATTTATATTAACCTGCTGCTGCTGAAGTACTGTGCAAAAAGTCTTATTCAATACAGAAGCCGTATATTCCTAGTTCATGATGGCCTCGTGACTGCACCTTGCCTGCAGTGGTGGGTGTTGACTAGTTCTTAGCATCTGACCTGAGAAAAAGTAAAGCAAGTAGGTGGAATAAACTTGCTGCAGCATGAGGCAGGAATTATCCCAGTGGTAGATACTGATCTGGCCTCGAGGCCCAGCTCCATGAGCTGTACTGGGTTTCTGTTGGCTTGAGGGAGATAGAGCTGAACAACTTCAAGCATCTGATGTATTTTTACCCCTTATCAGATCAGTCCTTGGACAGCCAACTGTGGTATAACCACCCCCTCCACATGCATATAATAATGTGCTCGTAACAAGTTTACTCTTCCACTCAGATGGTACTTGGTGATTCCTATCTCCCACCACTCCCTGTAAAGCTGGGCCGAGCAGCTCGGTGCTGCAGGGGTCTGGCACTGTGCTCCTGGTGTGGCCCAGACTGGCTGATACCTCTGCTTTAACCACACTAAACCTCAGGAAATGCTTCCATCACTTCTGCCAAGATTCATTAAAACACAGAACCTGATTACAAGCTCTTCCCTGGATATGCATGGAGTGTGGGCTGGCCTGTGCAGGCAGCCTGAGGAGAGCTCTGCCCTGACACCTTCACTGGCTGACCCATCCATTCTCAGTGGGCTTGACCGGGCTTCAGCTGTGGTTCTCATTTCCTATTTGCTGTTAAAATAAGGCTTTGTGCTCTGCAACTTGTCATCGTGGCCTTTGCTTGAATCAAACATAATTTATAAGGCCCTTTGGGTCTCTCAGAAGGGACAGCCAAGGCCACTCCTCACTTTCAGTTCCCCCAGGGAAAGGCCAGCATGCGTCCATACGAGCTCATCCCAGACCTTGGCGCAGGCACTTCTCAGATGAAATGTCTGGCTGTTTCTAACCATGTGTGCAAAACTAAGGTCCAGTAGGGATTACTGAGTTTATCTGAAACACAAATAAGGAGCCCTGAGCTCCATGTGCAGCTGGAGGTGGAAAGACTGACTATCCCAGTGCAGACAGTACCTGAGCAACTACTTGAGCTAAAGCCCAGCCCTGGATTTGGGCAGTCAGCCTCCCTGAAGGTTCACAGACTAACACTGGGTCCCTGTCTAGCAGTAGCCTTCTCCTCTGTTAGTGCTGGCCCTCCACAGCAGTCAGGGTGTTCATTCCAGGGGTGTCCTTGCACCCTTCAGCTGTGCAGATGGCCACTGGGTTCCTGTGCTTCTTGCCAATCAGCAGATCAAAATAATTTTTTCTGTGACTTGAAGAACCAGCTGTTTTGCAGCAGCTACAGCTGGAGTTGCAAACACCATCCCCACGATCTTCTTCCTGAGCCTAAGGCAAATGCTGCAGCTGAGTGCTGTGGCCATCGTGGGTTATTTAATGACTTGTATTTACCACATCTCTATAAAACTTCGAGAATTTTACTCTGCCTATACTCAGGAGAATGGACACAATGCTGCCTTTCTGTGGTTAACACACAGCGAGGTCATGCTCAACTGTATGTCCTTGGTTGAGGACACATGGATAACGGGCAGCAGAACTGGAAATGGAGCCTTCAGGTTCAGAGTGCCTTGTCTTTCTGAGTGAGAAGTAGCTCATTAGAACAAAAGGATAAACCTACACCCACCTCACGGGGTGAGACCCAAACTGTCTCAGTTTTCCCACAGTCCGTGTTCCAGCCCTCTCCTGGCTGGTGACTGACTGGTCTGCGCTCTCTTAGAGCTCTCTCTGAGAGCTCTGTTACCTGTTCTGGGGTCCAGCATTTACTTCTCTTTCCTTCACACAATATGTGTGTGCTTGGTGCAGCAGACACTGCCCTGTAGGTTCTGACTGCGCTGCCAAGGGTTGGAAGAGGGTACAAGTAAGTAGGCGTCCCTTTAAAAGTGCCTGGTAATGCCTGTATTTTCTTGATCTGTTTGAAAAGCTCCAGGTTGATGTGAGGAGAGGTTCCTCCAATGTCTCTTCCATATGTGCACGTTTAGCAATGAAACCTGTGCATTGGGAAGACCTACCTGGAACAGAGTGTTTGGTCCCTGCAGCCTGGCAGGACTCAGAGGAGCAACAGGACTGAGGCTGCTCCAGAAGTGAATGCTAGACAGCAGCGGGCTGGGGGTCAGCAATAATCCGCTGGGGGTCTGCAAGACAAAAAACACCCCATGATGCACAGCTCAGAGTGACAGCTCCATGCAGCACTCACCACCCCTAAAGCCTTACACATCATCTACTGGCTCTGTTTTCCAGTGAATTCAGATATACAGCACGGTCAGCAGCAGCTTCCCATCCAGCCCTGCATCCTGTCTCCACAATGGTCAGTACTGGATACCTGCACATTTAATATTCCTTCATATGTAACTTGATTTAATTTCTATTTGCTTAATTATTGTTAGTTATTGTTTATTTGAACCACGCTCATGCAACTGTGTAACATAGAATAATACCAGGTGTGCCCCAGTGCCTGCCAACACCACCTAGTCTCCTTCAGAATCAGGTTTTACCTTTTGAAGGGCAGCAATTCCTTGACCTGACTGCAGCTTTTGAAGCATTACTGCAATCGTGTGTGGAGCTGAAAGAGTCACTGTTGGCCTTGGACTTTTACTCTCCTGATGGCACCTCTTCATAATGGAAGAGGCTTCAAGAAGCTGGCAATGCATGGGCAGAGCAGGAAGAGACAGGTGTATGGGCTGCGTGCCCAGGGGGACAGCAGAGAGCACACCTAGTTGTTTTGAAAAGAACCAAAATGGCAAGAGCTTAGAATCCAAGGCTTTTCCCAACTCAGAGGTGCCTCCTTCCAATGCCACGATGCACAAGAATTGCTGGGATTGCCCTCAGCATTCCTAAAGCACAACTGGAGGGGAGGTAGAGCTAGAGCACATGCAAATCTTCATTCAAATGAAGAATTATGTGAATTATTCTGTATCCAGAAGAACTTTTATCACGCCGAAAAAGAACATGTGACAGTTTTGAAAAAAGTATTTGGCATAATGAGTTAATCTCACCAGTAATCTTGATGCCAATTATCAAAATCAGTCTTATTTAGCAAAGCACTTAATGGAATTTGAGTACACACTTAGCAAGCAAGCATGTGCTTTGCTGTGTAGAACTGCCTCGCTGCTCTGCTGAACTGGGCCATCCTTCTGTCCAGAGTTTAAAATATGTAAAGAGAAGACAGAAGACAGAGAGTATCTGCATCTCCCTGTAGTAACCAGCAGGTCATGCATTCTGGTGCTCCCCACTGGGCCAGAAATACAAACTCCCAGGTAGGGCAATCGCAGCCAGGGGTCTCCCTTACCAGCTGCTGACCCCGGGGCCCATCACACCCCGCTCCCTGCCAGCCCCTGCAGAGAGCAGGCTCACACAGGCCCTGCCACGGCTCACGTGCATTTCGAGTATCACAGACTTCATTTGCCAAGCAGTGCCTGAGGCATCAGCTGCGGTGTTTGTGGCTCTGTGCAGACACACGGAACACAGACCTGCTGTGACATGCTTGCGCTGCAGTTCACAACAAGGTCAAACAGTTTGGCAGCTGCAGAAGAGATGGGAAAGACAAGGAGCAGCAAACATTAAAGTTATCCTGGAGATTCTCAAAGGCTGTTTAATGCAAAGACCTTGGCTGCTCTTGAATGATTTTGCTAAGGAATCTCAGAAGAAGTGAGGTTCGTGGAGAAATGTGCAGGGAAAGGACCCTGCCACCTTCCTTGTGCTGAAGAAGGTCGATCAGAACCACCAAACCCCATTGAAGAAACCACAGTTATGTCCCAATGAGTAATAAACCTCTGGTATCACTGGGAAAGCAAAAGGTGTTGCAGTAAATCAGCAGGTCACAGGAGTACCAGTCAGGGCTGGAATATATCTGCATGACAACAAAAGGAGCAAAGAGTGGGTGGGGACCTGGCAAGGTGAAGACCTCAGTCTTGATCTCATCAAGTGACAGCTCTTGTCAAAAAAAAAAAAACCCAAAACACTTGACAAGCAGGCACTTGTCAAGAGTCCTTTACAAAACACTCTCTTCCCAGGACCGTGGTGCTTTCATGGGGAAGGAAATCAGCAGCACCAGTGAGAGCCCCTTTCCCGTGCCGCATTTCAAGCTGATGCTCCATTGGCAGGCGGCTACCGATGGAGATTTATGAGACTGACAACACAATGAATTAGGTCAGGATAAATACCCAGATCTCCTAACAGAAGAGCCTACTAACCTTAAAACCGAAGATGTAAGCAGCAAGACCCAACAATTGAACTAACGACACAGTACTGTGCCAACTGTACAAAGAACTCCAATGAGCAGCCTCCATTCTTTATTTTTACTCTAAGAAGCTGCAGATATCCAGAACTGAAAGTGCAGTTCTTGAGGGTGTCTTTTGAAAATAATGAGGAAAATTTGGAGGTGTTTATTCCTACCTAGATGCAGCCAGAGCAAGTCTTCAGAGAGACCTGAAACTGAGCTGCCCTCCATTCATCTCTGGAAGCAGGCTAGCACGCCTCACAACAGTGCTAAGCAAAAGCTCATACCTTGGATGAGCAGAGCACTAATGTCTGCAAGTTCTGCCAGAACCAAGAGCCAGCCAAAGCAAACCTCCAAATGTGTTTAATATTTAATGCAGAAAGAGCACAGGCCCTCCCAGGCTTGTTCTCAGTATTGCCATCAGCCAAGCATCAGAGCCACCAGAGGAAACCTAAGTGTAAACAACACCACAGGACAGGCTATCCCTAAATTACATGCGGAAATGGATGGGTCACTTCATTTTCTGCCCGCATGCAGCTGTACATCTGGTATTAGATGTGGAACCCATTGGGAACTTCCTACTTAAAAAACATCATTATAATCTAAACACAGGGACAGTTTAAATAGAAATAATTCACTGCACAGAGAGGATTATGTTAAGCAATGATGCTCATGGCTTCTGACTTCTGTCACAATGTGTCTAACTACAATCTTGTCACTTCTAGCTGTTAGAAAGCAGGCAAGTGCTGTCACACATACGTTTCTGTTCTGAAATTGTGTGTATCGTGCCCTTTCACAGCATTTCACCTGAGGATATTCCTCATGACCAGCAGGTACAGTGGAAAGCTGTTTGAAATACCCTCTCAGGCAGCAGGACCTTCTCCGAACCTACATCCCTCCTGGAGCAGACATCCTGTTCTGCACCTGCCCATGGCAGCAGGTGTTCCACACTGGGATCTGATAAATCAGAGAACATTTGAGATATGATGCATGTTCTTCCTTGGATAATGGGACGAACAGCAGATTTCCAGTCTAAATTATGGTTTTAGTTATTTTGCATTGTGATATTACAGTTACCTGAATACAGCTGTTACATAGTTTTCATTTTACATTCACTAGGACAAGTGTTTGGGATGCACACTAGAAAAAGAAGGCTAAAGGAGAGGATAAAAGCTATGTTGCTGTATAGCCGAAAGTTTAAATAATTAGACCCAGAAACTATCCTACACAGATGCCATATGCCTCTTCTGTGATAGGACAACCTGTAAAAAAGATTTGTGATGTCTTTAAGCTGGGTAACACTCATCACAGCCTTAGCTGTCCTTCCTGCTAAAGGAGTGCCACAGTCCTCAACATAACTCCCTTCTGTATCTTTCAGGGCAGTAAGTACACCAGTTTATAGATGAATGGGAAAGTTAAATATTCAAAGAAATGATTCCTGTGGCTTGGGGCAGCAGCACATTAAAGTGGGTTTGAAATAACTCACACTGTCATTGTGTCTGGTTGGCATCTGATGTGATTGGTCAGATTTGCTCCCTACAAACAAAATACTGCGGTTATACCACAGTTAGAGGTTATAAGTTTGTCAATGCATCTCAGTTTTGGTTTGCCACACTTCCGTTCTTCCTGCCAAACATAACTTCACTTTAAGGCTTTATGATGTCAAAAATGTCAAAAATGACAGATGTCAGCTCACAAACTCCTCTTTCTTGGTAACACACCTTTGTATCTTGGTGGCTTACAGGTGTGCCTGAGCTGCACAAACTCACTCTGCAGCCAGCTGAAAAGCTCAGAAGAGCAAGTGCTGTGCTGGCTGAGAGCTCTTGCCAACATTCTCATTTCTGCCAGGCCTTTGTGCCATGCAGGCACACAATGCTGCCTGCATCAAACACCTCCAACACCTTCAAACACGGAAGAGGCGATGGGATTCTGTATACCATGTGTGTCCTGGACAGTCTGAAGTTAGTGAGGGCTTGTAACTCACCTTTGTACTTACTTATTTACTGTCCAGTTTGCTACATTCAATGCTAGTATTTGCATCAACACCTGTTGGAGGGCTGGGGATCTTGGGGCATCTTCCACACTGGGATGATTTTACTCTTGGATTTTTTTGTCTAATCTTGAGGTAGTATTGTAAGACAAAACTCACCAATCCATATACTGAGTCATACCTATATGATTTTCCTCTTCTGCTCTGAACTCCTAGGTTTTTTTTCACAGACTTGTGAAAATGAGAATGAGAACTTGCTGTTGACATTACCACAAATATGTTATTAAAAAGAACGAAATAACCCTCTGGTTATTCACTAGGTCTGTGCTGAAGGAAAGCTCTGGCAAGAACTCTGTGGATCTGTACAACTTCAGAAATTGAAACTGACTTCAGAGGCTGTCTTAGAAACCACTTAATTTGCTCTGTATTCAAAAATTAACAGAAAGGTCACACTGATTGAATGGATGCAACATCTCATAGAGAAAGCTAACCAAGCATCCCACATGCTCAAGTTGTGACCTACAAAACCCCTGTGGTTTTCTTTTTGGCTTTTTCCTGCTTGTTTTGTAGATCTGGAGGCTGGTTTGAACTGATAAACAATTCACTAATGGCTGCCCACCTCCTTATCCTTCCAGGCAGTCTGTAAACTGTGATGGCTTTTCCCACACTCAATTAAGAACAAGCCCCAGGAGAAACCTACTTTCCACCCCTTGTTCAGAGCACTGTGTTTTCCCTTTCCCATCTGTTGGGGTTTTTTTCCCCATCAGATGGTGACATACCCATAGAACTAACACTCTTGGCCACATGGAGGGAATGCCTGGAGACAGGCAGGTCTTACCTGGGCAGTGAAGAAAGCTGGAGTCAGGGATCCCGAAGGAAGCGCGGGGCTGTTGAGGGCGATGGAACCAATGTCGGTGCTGGAGAGAATCATAGGTGGGGCAGAGATTTCCAAGCCTTTGGGTTTTTTAGCCTTTGGGGGAAGAGATGGGGATTTGGCCTTGGAGCCTGAGGAGAGGTTCAGAGGCTCAAGGGAATCTGAGTCGTGGCAACTGGACTCAAGGAAGAAGCTCCTGTGTTCCGTAGGGAGGGGTGAGGTGGGAGACAGAGATGGTGACCTGGAGGAGGATGATGATGGAGATGAAATGCTGGCACTGTTGGGTAGCATTAAGGAAGATATTTTAGCTGATACTGAAGAGTTGAGGAAAGCAGAGGCAGCTGCTGTTTCAGAAGTAGAAGGCAGTGACACCATGGGCCTCGTAACTTGTTTGTCTGTTTTGTTTGTCACAAATCTGATAACAGTCCGGACTTCTTCAACTGGTGTGTTTCCTTCTGACTTCTCCTCCAGTTTTTCTGTTTTGATTGTCTTGTAAGGGTCTGGCTGGTTCTGCAGAGAGTTGATAGTGAAGGAGGAGTACAGGCCAGAGTGGATATATTCATTACGGCTTGTGCTTTTCAGTGCTGACAAGCTGTGCTTGTGCTGATCCCTGCTCTCCGAAGGCATCTTACAGTCGCTGTCCTGCAGCAAAAGGCTCTCTCTGCTGATCTCCACAGCATGTGGATCCATTTTTAAAATCTCAGGAAAGGAGACAAACTTGTATACAAATTTTTGTCCGATCACTTTCTTGATGATGTTCTGCAAATACAAAGAAGGAGCTAGAAAGATCAGCATTTCAGAGGCACCCAGTACTGCAGGCACAAGGGCGGAGGGCAGTGCTCCCTCGTCAAGCTAAGCAGGTCATTTTGTGGGGCTCCAAATGCTGATCAACCTTGGCTTATTCCAATACCTCTCTCTGCACAGCCACAGAGTCCACTCCCAGCTCCTCATGGTTTCCAACAAAATCACCATCACTAGGTGACAAAGACCTACTGGTGACCTGTTTTACTTCTGCTTCCTCTGAAGCAGCTTGGGAATATTTTCTTTCCAGTAAAAGCAATTCTGCTGCCTCATGTATTCAAGCCATGCCACCACTTGCATTCCGCAATAAAGGGAAACTCCTTCAGTCATGCCTCCTAAAACTGACACCAACTACCCTGAGCATGAAGTACTCTCAGAATGTCTGCAAGGGACAAAACCACCTTGGCCTCCTAGCCCCAGTTATTTACCTTCTGTTCCTTACCACATAAGGAAAAGATTGAGCTAAACTGACAGTGACTGTCTTTCTGACAATGATCATGAACTTATGTCTGGGAAAATGCAAGCCCTTGCACTGGCTGGAAAAGTACTTGTGTCCTGCTGGAAAAGTACTTGTGTCCCTGCACTGCCTCCAGGCCTGCACTACGCTCAGGATGCTCACTGGTGCAGGCAGAAGGTTTTCATCAGTCTAAACTGACTATGGAAATTAATTACCAAAAAAAATCCCAAACCTTTTAAAGGTTTGTAGAGCCATTTATTTTTTTCTTAAAGTGTCCCCTTTGTGGAAAGAACTGATTCCTTTTGAGACATTTTATGAGCATCCTGTTTCTAGTCCTAGCTCTCCTGCAAACCCAGGCTGGCTCCCTGCTCTAACGCAATGCCCGATATCCCCAAGGATACGTGAGCTCCTCCACGAAGGCACTTTATGGTGCAGGCCTGGCCTAGGGACTGGAACATTTACCACCCTAAGCCAATGCTGCAGAACAAAAGAAGAAATATGTCCTGAGATTTCCATGCTAATTTCTCTCTTCTTGAAGCCCCTGGTGGAGAGTTTGTTAAGTCACCTCTGAAAAACCCTTTCCAAGAGGCTTCCCTTTAGTCCAGCACATCTGCTGCACCTCCAGCTGGTATTCTGCAGACATCTGCTTTGCTGTACATATGGGAATGTAAATATTTACAAATTTCCTAAAAATCTAATTGGTTTTTCATTCTACCACAGCTTCTGACACCAATAGTGGAAACATTTGTTAAACTGACTGAAAATTTTTTAAAAATTAGGGAAAAGGAAAAGATACATCATCTCTCTCTATGTATGGACAATATGTAGTGCTGGGTGCTTGTAGTGCCTGCACTACACCCTGCTCAGCCACAAAAGCAAGGATCCTTTTGTGAAAAAATCTGCACTTGGGTATCAGAACCCCTTCTGTCTCTCCGCTGAGCTACTGCACTCTGTAATTCATGTGCCTGAATGTCCTGGCATTTCATTCAGGCACCTTCTTGAATACAAAACTAACCCTACAAAGAACCCTGGGATGCAGCTTTGCATCACAGGTCAGGAGCTGTGTCACAAATAGAAAATACTGTTTCCCAAGTTGATAACAGGGATCTGTAGCAAAGAGAAGAATTACATTCAGCAAGCTCAGACTAAAGGCACAAAAAAGCTGCTCTCTTCCATGCTGAATTGCACACACATCTACCCACCTGGCAGATGCTGCAGTGTCTTGTTTTGCCCTCCAAAGGTTCAGGACAAATAGTTAGCCCACAGAATCTCAATCTGCATGAGCTTTAATTCCCTTGGTTTTGGGTTTGGCCTAGGTTTTTTTTTTTTTTTCACTGCTAATTAGATGCAACATTGGATGAATGCACTTTTTCTGCACTCTCAATACTGCATTCTTTTTCCAATAAGCAAAACCTCCAAACTACTCACATATGAAAAAAACATTCCAACTGGATTTTTGTTTTCTTTCTTTAATATATACATTTTACTTAAAAATAATGCCTTCCCTCTGCTCCTGGCAACTTTGAGTTATTGTGACATCAAGCACTAGCAACTGAGATCCTCCTTGGAAAATGTGACTCCCAGCAGAACAAGATTAAATGTATTTAAGGGTTGCACTTTAACACTGATGCAGGTTTGAAACGGGGGAACATTGCTATAAAAAGCAACTGAACGGGCCAGTGAGTTTATACTTCCTTTGTTATTATTAAATATAGTTATATTTTAAGAACACTGCAGTGCTGCTCCTCCGACTCTGCCAGCCTACAGCAAAGGCCCACTTAACGATGGCTGGAGATGAAAAGATTCAATTGCAGATCCCTCAAGCACTTTGCAGGCTTCTCTTAAATGTGTAGCCTGAGGAAATCTCCACCAGCGTGCAAGAGAAAATAAGGACACAAATTAATTAAGTGCCTCAGAAAGGCACCGACTTTTCTATATTTTTTTGATAAATACTTGAAGATAAAAAGCAGCGTATTTTTACCATCACCTCAGTGATCTGTCAGAACCATTCTGAGCTATGATGGTTCAAACCACAGAAGACAGTGACAGGCACCACAACAAGCAGTTTGAAAGGGCAAAGAAGGCATCTGCAGGAAGACTAGACCACTTGCTCGGTAGCAGGGCAGTAAGTGTATGTGAACATTTAGCCCTATTTTATTGTTGTTGTTTGAATTTTCTAGGTAAATTCCCTCATGAACAGCCTTGCAGTAAGTGCTAGCAGCTGCTGGCCAGGGCTGCATGGAGCCAAGGAAGGACTGACTGCTGGCTCCATGCAGCTGCTGGGGAGCAGAAATGAGCAACTGGGACAAGTGTAGGGGCTCCAGCCCAGTAGCTTAAAGAACAAACCTTATCAATAGACAGCACTCTGACACTCGGAGAGAGGGCAGGCAGCAGGGAATGCCCTTCTTCTGTTGGCTTCTTGACTGTTCCTCACTTGAACACTTTACACTTCCCCTCCTGCCCCCAGTGTACAAAACAGTGACTACAGGAAACGTGACCACCCCATCCTGTCGAGAAGAGCTCAGAAAGCTGCTGATAGGAGCCGGGCAGAGCACTGCCTGCTGCCTGCTCCAGCACATCAGCCGTGTTAGGGAGCTCAGGCGTATTCACACCCCAGCACTTCAGGAACTCACTTTATGAGCCCTCCAAAACCAGCCTCACTCGAGAGCTCTGAGTCACCAGCTGCAGGGATGGGTCTCCTCTGCCCCTGTCCTTCTCCACAGAGCAGCTGGCTGAGCTGGATGCCAAAGGCTTGGTGGTCTGGTTCCCCTGCAGCTTCAACTAGACTATACTAGGGAGCAGTTGTGTCAACTATGCATATGCACCACTGAAATCTATCATGTGCTTGTGTTTTATTTTCATCAGCTCTGATTCCTACACCCTGTTTGAGCCATTTAGAGGAAATGTGTAACTATACTACCAGCATGACTGAAGGATTTTAGTGGCTTGGCCCAAACCTGTTGGCTATGTTGGTTCTCTCCACTTGGGAGACTGAGCTGGAAAATGGGGTCCACTTCCTAGTCAAACTTCAGACTAATGAGAGACCTCAGGAGCAGGAAGACCATTTTCACCTCCTCCCAGGAAGCGACCTATAATCAGGACACCTGAAATCTCAAAATTTATGACAGAGCAGGATGAACTTGTCTGTAGGTACTAAACATCCCTGGTCAGGAAAGAAGAAAGACCAGAGCTGTAGCTGCTGCTCTTAAGTCCCATTTGGATGTGCTTCAAGTTCCCTGGCTCCAAGAGTCCCGAGGAGTGCAACACGTGTAGGAACACAGGCTACGAATTCCTCACAGAACTCTATCCAGGCTGCTTCCAGCTACTGGGACCCCTACCCAGACAGAGGGCTGCTCACACTCTGGTGTCTGAAGTACATATGCTGGCAGGAGATACCTGTAGCAGGATGGTTTGCTCTGAAAAATGGGGATGTGTCCACATCAGCATGTGCAGGCAGGCAGATTCTGCTAGCATCACGGATTATGCAGGTATGCTTATTATACTGTGTGTGTAGAAGCCCGGTTTTGTAAAATTTTTGATGCAGGCACAGGTGCTACTACACTGTGCACCTGTACTGACCTGTGGAAGATCAAGGCTCTCATGTAGCTGGATTTCAGTCTTTCCTCACTCACCTCCACTCATCTGGAAGACAAAGGCTATTTCTCTGGCTGGCATCTATGACCAGGTTCTCTGCTTCTTCTGCTGCAGTTCACTGGACATCCCTTTCCTCTTACATCAAACAGGAACTATTTTATGTCTTTTTTCGAGGCAGGTGTTCTTGGTTTTTCTCCTCTACCCATTACCTCTTACTGAGTATCGAATTCTTTACTCCTATCTTTCCATATGGTAGCACTATATAACCATTTATGCCATTTCAGCCAAGCACTTTCTTGACTTCCACAAATCACTCTTGGATGAAGCTCCTCACAGTTTTCTATAAAAACTGAGAGGAGCTTCATCTAATGCTCCTTTAGGTATTTCCTTGTAACACCTCTTACCTGCACCACTACAAAATGTATAGCTGGTAGGTAGTCCAGCACAATCACACTGCTATTGTTTCATTGTAGGATTCTATTTCCCCTGAGGTGTCTTAAGAGAAGACCTTCCCAAAAGCAAAATAATGATTTTCATTATCACTTTATATCCTGAAGTTCTGTAAGCACCCAAGCATGGGACCCTCGCCCAAAACAGTTCTTCCATGCTGCCAGCCACACTTGGACATTAGAAATAGGAACCAGGAACCGGGTTACTGGGTTTGACCTGTTGCGGGAGGGGAGTGAATGCATTGGAACCCCTGAATCCTGAGAGCACCTGAGAAGCCCTGTCCCCTGTACTGCAATAAGCACAAAGCAGCCCATATTATCTTAATACTACTGCCAAGCCATCTAAACAAGTGGGCAGCCATTAACTGGAAGTAAAACTGAAACAGACTGAACAGCACTCACTGAGTAAAGCCTGGGGTCACACGCTCTTCAGAGAGGATGCAAAAATATTGAATAGCTGCTCATCACAGCAGTATGTGACTGGGTAATTAAAGATGCAGCATAACTCATGCAAACATTACGGTTATCCAGGGAACTGTGATTCTTGTATTTCCTAACTTCTGAGGACTTGACTTTCACAACTGCTACATCCTATTAATGTCGGTATCTGCATGTAATTTCCTGGATTCACCCTCCTTCCCTCAAAAAAAAAACCCCTCATGGGAAAACTCACTAGCTTCTCTCTTGTGGTGTCATCTTGAAATATTCATAGGGACTTTCAGTAGTCTTGAAACCCCTGGTGACTTCCAAAAGATATGTTCCATTACAGCTACCAGAAAAACAAAATAACTGGGCAACTTCAGAAAAAAAAAAGAAACTTATTAACCCTGCTTTTTTTAAAGGTATTTTACTTGAAGCTAAAGTGTTCTGTGTAGGAACAGTGCTGAAGCATTTCCTTGCCTGAAAGCATTACAAGAGATTTCTGACCGGCAGAAGTGTGTGACAGGAGGGACACAAGCTGTAGGTAGAGTGCAGGATGCCTTTCCTCAGTGCTATCTGTCATCTCTGCTGCTGCTCTGTTGAGGCAATACGGGAAATGCATTAAATAAAAATAAGAGTGTGTTTGTGGGTGGAGGGGGAGGAATTTGGGGAACAAATAAAACAGGAAATGGAGTCTTCATATTATCTACAAACCTTTAGCAACTATAATCATGGTAGTAAATTACAATCAAGACATGCCATACTCTACGTTTCCTGGGGTGCTTTTTATGTGAATTTAACATAAATCTAGCCATCAGCCTCAACAGCATGTCATGCTCGCTTTCAAAGCCAGGCTAAGGAACTTGTCCTAATTGTGTTATTTTTCTCCAGTACTGGAATTAATTTACTTTTAAGTTCAGATGAATCAGATGATGAATTTTAACAAGCCAGTGTTCCCCCCAAGCAAAAGGCAGAGCTCATAAACCCCCATTTATCCAGCGATCAGGTTTTATTTCTCTATGGTGAATAATTTCAAAGATAGACCATGAGACATTAGTTCAGAGTCAGCTGTATGCAGTAAGAGCAGAGGGCAGTCCAAGAAAGGACGGTCCAGCCCATGTGCTACCATAATTTCTAAAAAATCACTGATCCTTGTCTCAAACTCACATGCTGCCAGATCACTTAGGTTATAGGCAGAGAAATCCCTGATAGTAATTCCACAATGCAAATGAAGTCTTGTCCAGAGTTCCGCCTCATTTTTCCTGCTGCCACTCCCCCATCTGCAGCTCAATGTTTGTCCCATTTGTTCAGTGTGCATCCCATTTGCCCCAGCACCCCCAGCTGCCAACACACCCATCACTGCACACAAGTAGGGAGGGGACAAGGATCTCAGAAGGCTCCTTAAGGCTACCTCAGCTCTTCCACCTCCCCAGTCCTTCCCCTTTTGTTCTGCATGGGGGAAGGAAGAGTGTCAAGGGGAACCTTTCCTGCCCTTCCTGACTCCTTCTCTTCTGTGCTATGCAGTATAGACAGCTGAAGGTGCAGGAAGCGTTTAGGACTGATCCCACTGCTGAGCACACCCTGCCAGTCTACAAGGATTCACCATCTGCTATCTTATGCCATTACTTCTCACACTTGAAAACCTGCCGCAGGTTGCTCTCTCCCTCTGCACTCTCCCAGTAATCCACCTTTCTCCACGGTCTGGGAACCGACAGGACACAAAACACTATACTCACAGAGTGAGAAGCTCCCACTCTTTTGTTCTAAAGGAGTTACTCTTTCAATTTAAATAGAAATAGCCACAGGTTTGGGTTGGGGTTCAAACCCTGATTGCAATACATGGTGAAGAAAGAACTTATCCTTCTTTCCATGTAGAAGCTATGACCTCCACTGGACTGCAGAACGCCTGAAAAAATGGCCAAAATCTTTGTGCCACACTTAGATAAAACTGTCAGACAGAAGACCATCTCTACAAACAGCAAGCAGCCACCTCAGCCAGAGCCCTGATGAAGAAACTGTACAGCCACTCTGGCAGATGCTACTTGAGACAAAACAGATGACAAAGATGTGAGTGTGCTGGGGGCGGGGAACTGAAAACAGAACAGGGGTTTAAAAAAAAGGTTAAGGGATAAAAGAAGCAAGAGAGTCTCAGGTAAGGAGACATTATATTCCATTACTTCAAAGAGATCAGACAGATCTCAAAGCACAAGTGCTACAAATACCTCGTTCCTCGTTTTTAAGCAATGTCTCTTCAGTCAAATGCATATTTGGGCTCTGGCTGGCTGTGCTGTTCATGCACCAGCAGGCACTCTGTCTCCATTGATCCCAGTCAAGTTTATAACCAGAGGGGTTGGAGTCATATAATGCAGCAAGCTTCCCCATGCTGAGCAGAAGCCTTTTTAGCACTTAGTGAAGGGGATTCACCACACCAACTGCTCGGAACAGCCATTGCACTGTCCTCACTGAATCCTTTTGTGCCTTCTCAGTCAGGCCACCTTTGAAACCCGTTACGTGGGAAAATCTGACTTCTAGTGGACAAAACACTACCAGCTCTAAATCTGAAACTAAAAATTTTTTTCAGTAGGAGTTCTTGTGAGTCATGAGAAGTCTGATCATCAAATTGTTCATTATTAATTTGCAGTCAACCTGTTTTTTATTTGCTATGCGAGATTGACTGCATAGCACTCAGCCCCACTGTGCCCTGCAAGAATTAGTGCACTACAAATAATACATGACAACAGTACTCTGAAGGTCAGTCCAGAAACAACATCTACTTTCCTCTGCCTTGTGCAGGCAGCAAACATGCCCTAACTGTGCTGCACACTGGCATTACTCGCAGTATAATCCCATCTCAGCCCCTTTTCTGAAAATCAAGATGAGAACAGGCCACTAAGCATGGCTATGAAGTTTTCCTTTTTAATATACAAAATCTGTAACAGTCTTTGTTATTAATATTTCATCTTAAAGAATACAGGAATTAGTAAAACCTAATAACTTGAAATTTAGATAACTTATTGAAAAATATCCACTTAAAGAGAGCTAATCCTGAGAAGATGTAATATTGATTAGTAAAAACAATATAATATTCATCCAAAAAAGGGTGCAGAAACAATTTAGAAAATCCTTGAATTTACTGGAGTCTAAGACTGAGAAATGTGAATATGCAAGATTTGTGTTCTACAATAACTGTGTATTTGTGTTCTACAATCTTTTCCTTCTAGTATCTTGACTAGTTAGAGGAACTTCTGAATAGCTTCCACAGAGAGGAGAAATATTAACTGGTATCATTTCTATTTTCTTAGTCTGCATGAGAATAACAAAATTTACCTTGTCATAATAGTATCTGAGCGCTCGGCTCAGCTTGTCATAATTCATATTAGTTTTGTTTTTTCTGAGTCCCCACAGCTTAGCCACTTCTTCTGCCTTGAGTAGCTTGAATTCGCCATCATTAGACGTCCAGCAAATGAGGTGCTCGTGTTTCTGGTCTAGCAGCAACTGCAAAAGGAACTGCCACAGTGTGATTGCACTCTCCATACCTACAAAGGGACAAAGGAGAGCAACAGTGTGAAAAACATTTGGGAGCAGGTGTTCCACCCAACACTCATTCCAGTAATAAGCTCTGTGCAGGAGTCATCCTACGTAATTGAGAAAAGGAAGCTACCACATCATTTACAACCAAACATCCACAAGACCTACAGGTCTTCCACTGCTTTTTCAGTATTTTTCCCACTGCTGTTTTCTGAAGGGCCACACAAAATAGAGGAAGTATTTAGAAAAGCACTGCCCACATAGTTCACATTGTACGGGGTCACCATCAGTTGGCATCCTCCATTCAATTTAAGCAATCACTCCTCAAAGGAACACGTAAGGGGGCGGGGGGGGGAGGGCTTAATATAACTATCCACAGAAATGATATTAAAATCCTGCTGTTTAGTGTCAGGAGGAGTACACCAGACTTGTTCGGATAGGTCACTGTGAAAAAGGGGGGGACGAGGGAAGACCAGAGCAATTGCCTTTCATCAGAGGACCAGAAGCCACATCCCTCCCCCTCCCACCAGCATACAGCCTTTGCCTATTTTGTTTTTTCCAGGACCTGAAATTACTCTTGCTGCTTCTGTTTGCCAATTCAAATAGCACAAAAGATATTATTTTTTAGAAAAGCTGGAAGTTCAGTACACTTAAGCACAGTAAAGTAAGTGATGTTTACCCTGAACCTCTCTTTAACAGGGATCTTTTCTTATATTATCATATGTACTACCGAGAATTAGGAACATTTTTAACAGTGCCTGAGTCTTACATCTGAGCTTGTTTGAATATTTTTTTCTCTGCTAAAGGTTGTTTGAATATCTTTTTCCTCTGCTAACTGCCTGTGCTACTGAGCCCTCCCTAGAACAAACCTTTTGTTCAGGCTCTGCAATAAAAGGATGAACTGAAGGCTGGCTATATTGCAACTCAGCACAAGTATATACATAGCTTAAAAATTTGGAGCATTACCACTGCTAACAACTTATCATTTTAATGAAGATGCAGCTAAAATTGACCTTTTAAACTACAGAATCAGAAAATGAAATTTTCACCCACTTTCAAAAACATTCCAGCCTTATCATGTTAACACTGGATCAAATAATTTTTTCTTGGCCTCCTCTGATTTTTAACTTGGATATGTTACGTCACACAGATTTACTGCTTGTATTGATTGACTACGGTGCTAATGGGGCTAATTATTACCTGACTTGCCTCTGTGCATGAAACAATGGATATTTTTGTCTTTATCTAGACAAGCTCACGATTTTTAGCGCCCTTGTTCCTTTTGTTTCCCAATATATTGCTGTTTGTGCCCCAGCAGGTGACACGGACAGGATGCCAGGCTTGCTGCCTGACGCTTCCCTGGATGTGCGTACCACAAGAGGGCACAAGACTTCCAGCTATCCACGGAAGAGCGGGAGGCTGCGGGAACAGCTGCCTCTTCAGGTCTGCCCCAGCAGCAAGGAAATCACCGTGCGTAAGGTTCACGAGTATGAAGAAAAATAAATTGCTTGAGCTTCACTAGTGTAAAGCAAGTTAATGATACAGGAGAACGCTGTCAACAGTTTTACAGAGAAACAGGATTTGGAGCTATGTTTTAGTCCAAGTAATTTCTATGTACACTGGCCAAACAAGGGTTGGCAGAATTAATGATGCTTCTACTATCTCTTCAAAATCTTCATTTCTCTAATTAACAGAGAGTCCCGTCTGAATGACAAAGACAAGAACACCGATGCCCAGCTGTGTGATACCATAACTACACAGCACTTTCAAAGGTCATTTGAGGCTCCTAGGACTGTTAGGGATCCTGGAAACAGAACTGCCTATATGGATGGCTGGGCACTTTCAGAGGTTTGCATTTACTTCATTGCAATTTTATACAAATCCCTTTCCACAAAGAATAAGGCAAGAAAACAAAACTCATAGCTAGAATTAAATATACCTGACAGTTACTTTACAGCCTTTAAAAGTTCCTTTAAACTACACCCTCTGTGCAGGTATTAGCATCTTTAGCAGATTATTTATCTATAACTTCATAGTGTCCCTATTAAGCTGGTATCATAATATACAGATACACATCATATATATATGTATATATACACTTGCTAGTACTTTTAAGTTTTGCAATTTACTTTGCTAAAAAGGTGTATTTATATACAATCATATTCCTTGTAAATAATCCTATTTTCTGTACATCACATATTTTGCAGCCATACCCCGCATAATTTCAACTTGCATCATACAACTCTTCCTAACAAGAAATCACAAATAGAACTTTTGTTGCTCTGGAAAACTGTAAGTAACTTGTAAATATCTTGCTTCAAAAATGTACTAAAATGTGTCCCATGCTACAAAGACCTGTCAGCAGAACTTCAGCTGAGGAAAGTAAAGATGGATGAGAACTATAGAAGTAGCAATACAAACTTCACCATCATATCATCACCCAAAACAGTGTAATACCTCAGAGACACAATTCTCTCATCCAGATCTTAAATTCCAAGATCAGCAATTGAGGCTCTTCAGAGAGGTTAGGTGGAACTGAACTCAAAGTGAAGAACATTTTGCTGCAGCCTGCTCCATCCCCATTCACCTCTGCCCATGAACACTCACAGGGTAATCTAGAACTCACTTTGTACTACACTTTCCATTATGAACCTGTTTGCTGATGCTTATCATCTGTAACATGTAAACAGTCTTGGATTCCATTTTATCTACTGAGTGTGGTGCTCAGGATAACTCAGCCATAGGCATAATGTAAAATGCATGAACAGCACAAGCCTGGGCGAGAGAATCCGACAGGAATATTCACTCCACAAACCGTACGTCCCGGTGAGTAAGGAGAGGTGACTCCCATCAGGTTATTACATAAAAGCTTACTGCCACCTTTCTGCAAGTGGCTCAGTTATTCCAGCTGAGATGCATGGATAATCTCTGGGGGTCACTTCAGGTGATGGATCCAGGGCAGATGGCTGTGCTGGGATTAGATGTAGGCAGCCCCTCACAACCCTGTCTTGCCTGACCATCAACTCTCCCAAGTGTGTGGCTCTGAACAGGCTTTGTAAAGGAACAAACAAATCCTGTGTACCTCAGAATTCAGCATCAATGTGCTCAGTTGGTACATGCATAAATCTTTTACTGGTATGACCCAAGTCTGCCCCTACAGAAATGAGATTATAACAGCTCAATGCTGCATTGTGCTCCATCCCTCCATCTGCCACTGAGTTCCTGTATAAAGCTTCCCATATTGCTGGTACAGCAACTGTATGTATGATCCCTACATGAGGCAAATCATGCTAATTATATTTTCAGCTGATCATTAATTGTATGGACCTACTCTTCTGATCACCACACTTGAGGTGTTCAGGTCTGAATTGCACTGAATATTCACAGCTGTAACTACCTATATAGCTATAACAGAAGCCTTGTTCTAAGCATATGTGCTGAAGTAAAATCTCAGATTTCTTGAATTCAGTAAACTGGTGTTAATCTCATTTCCATTCTGCAAAATGTGATTTGCAGGGGAATAGTTGCAGCAGGGTGCTCTGCCTGGACTCTTCTCTGAGAAGGAGTTTGGAAAGCAAAGGGATCCCTTCTGCACCTCAGTGAGAAGGCTTCTCTAATAAACTTTGTCTGAAGCTCCCATTCTGCCCACGACAAATTCCCATTCTGCCCACAACAACAGTAAAAATTTAAGATCCTGCATTGACAGGATTTTTTAACTGATACAAAATATTTATTTTCCAAACAGGCCAACAGAAGTATTAACCTGCCTTTCTCTATGGGAACCGTTTTGAGTTCCACAAGGCAGTAACTGTCCCCTTGAGAGGGCAGAATGGCCACACAGTGTACCAGGGCTTAACTTGTGCCTCATTTGAGTGGTCAAGCAAGAGAATCGCGACAGATGTATTGCATTTACTACAAGACATGTAATTCAACCAAAAATCTGGTACCTGTATTAGAACTCATAATAAATTATGACTGTGAGGAGTGGGAGATCTTCAGAAAACATTGTATTTCATTTATGTATTTTCTAATTCTTTTGAATTTTTACTGAGTCAAAGGGAATTCAGTGTCTTGCCTTACTTTCACAGAAAGGGTTGTTAGGATGTGGTCACTTCCTACAGTGACCACATTTCATTCAACTCTTTATTAATATTAAATAGTAATAAAAAATATTCCTCTTACTTCTGTTCTCAGTACAAGATTTGAATCCAGGGCACTAAATAATACATGGAACCACATACTGAATTACATGGATTAGCAAAAAAAATAGTTTTAAAAAAACCCTTATTTAGATAGTGACACACATCAATGGTACAGAATGAGAAACACAGCCTATGTTAGAAACCTATATCCTGTGTCATGGAGAGCCTAATCAAAATCCATATAGACAAAAGAGTCGATTTTTTAATTTATTAACTCTGAAAATATCTGATTTTGCCATCTTACCATTTTAAAAATATTTATGCAATGCTTTTGACTGTCAAAGATGCTTTCTAAGCCATGAAACAAAATTTGCTAGTTTGACCTGACCTAGATAGCCTAGTAATTTTACTTTGTGATCAGTTCCACTACCGCTGATGCAAATAATCATGGGCATAGTTCGAAGGAATTATACTTGGAAATGCTGTGTTAGACAGCAAAATCATATTTTAAGGACTGAGTTTCCTGAAAATCCATTTCTCTGGCAGCTGTGACAGGGAACCACACTAACACCATCTGCATTAGCAATTTACATTCCTTGCAGTGTGCTTCCCCCCATACAAACCCTTAGCAACTGCATGATCAGTGTGATACAACATGCTCTCCACACACCAAATTTTAAGTTTAGGTCTGATGCCAGAAGGTGGCAAATCAGAGTATCTGTGCTGATAATTCTGCTCCTATTTCAACCAAACTGAGGGACTAACAGAAATGCCTAAACTTGGAGCAGCAGCAGAGTCAACATCGTAAGCTCTCTCTGGAGAGGATAATGGAAATGGACAGAGACATCCACAAGGCAAAGTGTCCCATCTGAGAGATGATTTTCCTGTAAAGGGGCTACCCAAATTCCTCACTTAGGCAAGGGACCTGCATGCCAAACGCTCTCTCTCCCTTTAGCATATGAAGACTGGCTTCAACCAGCATGAAAAAACACCATGAAAACATTATGCAAGTTACACTAGAAATAGTTAAGATGTGATAAGATGTGATAATGTATGTGCTGATGAGCTGCATAGGCTTTTTTTTTTTATCCAATACTTATGAAATTCCACGTGATAAAATGGCAGTCAGTAAAGTAGCATTAAGATCCAAAAATACAGTTATTAATCTGCTGGGCAAAATAAAACAAATAAGCAAGGCATCTTAAATCCAAGCTGTAGAAAACCAGGAGGCTCAGAGACAAATCTAGCTAAATAAAATCTCAGTATTGGAAAGATTTATGACGTGAACTGTGAGATAAGCAGGATACTCCGTGAAGCACTAAGTTTTGTAGAACTCTTGCAGAGGAAAAGCCAAATGAAAAAGGCAAAAAGCTGAAAAGCAGCTCTGTAGCAATTCAGGACTTCTGTAAAACTCCTTAGCTTCCATACAACTATGTTACAGCTGTAACACAGCTCTGCTCTCCCAAGTAGTCCAGGTTTCCTACTTGGATTTTTTTCTCCATGTTAGCTCCCCTACGGCCTTTCTAAAATAAACTGCTGATCCTGGACAATCAACATGAACAAGCTCTGAAGGCTAAAACTAGGAATCCCTCCAGGCGTTAGGATCAAAACCAGTCCCTTTTGCTTTAGAGGGTCTGCAGAGGAACAACATCTGGGAGCCTGAGCTATAAACCAGGTCGTGGGACTTGTGGCAGAGGATGGACAGCTGAGTGGGACAGACTGGCTGGGGTGCCCAGAGGCTGAAAAAAACCAGCTGGAGATCAATTAAGCAGGAAGACATAAAAGGTGTTAGCTAGCATTAAGCCATATAGGTAGTCACAGAAAGATGGGTGATCAGACATGTACACGAAAAGGATTAAGAGGCTGAGTCAGGGCAGGGAAATTAATTTCCCTCAGCGTATAAAGAAACTGCTGATTCCTTCTGTAGCCAAAGCAGATGCAAAAGATCCAGCTCCTTTTTGTATGCCCCATTACAGCAGGCACACACCTCCACCTACATTTCCCTTACAGGCACGTGTGTGCTTTTGCAAGCACACAGCATTTCTCAGTAACAGATGCCTTTTCTTACCATTTCAATTACTCTGGAAAACGAGTGTACATTTTTTGTATCTCTATTTTCTGCTTTTGTATCCTAATTCTGTCCAGCACGTTTCTCCCAGCAGCGTGACGTGAGGCATTGTTAGTTTCTCATTCACGTTAGCATTTGGCTTCCTTTATTTCTGCAGGTTGCAGCCAGGAAACTGGAAAATGGGCCACAGGAAACCTGGCCTCCTACATCTGTCCCAGTTTGTAATAGCAGCTCTGGTTTTATTTTTCTAAGTGTCTCAGGTTCATTTTAACCCTTGAGATGACTGCTGCAATACCATGTGCAAGAATGTGACTGTTTTGCCATTATTTTTAACCAACATTTCTCAAAACTAGAAATGGAGATTTTTATTTAACTAAATTAGTTTTAAAGGCTATTAATACTTAGAAAATAAACAGTTATACGAGTTTTTTTTAAAACTCGTTTGAAATTACAAAAACAATTCCATATATAAATTCCATGCTATATAAAATATCAAAGAGTATATCTCAAGAAAAACATGGAATAAGGCAGTGTCTATAAACATCCTAAATATAGTTCTAAAATGAATGTCCATATGAAACGCTGAAGAGCTTATAAATCCTCCAGGACTATTTTTCTATTTCACATTTTAGTTTCTATAAAAAACTGAAGTACACTTGTTTTGCATTTAATTACAGAAGCAAGAGTGTAGATCAAAAAAAGGAACCTTCCTAAAATAATTTAAAAATCAGTCAGCCATAACATTTTTCACTGCAAATTCATCTGTATAACTATGAGCATATCATGAGAGGTTAATTACAATTGCCAAATCTTCCCATGTTTGCTCAGAACTATTTGAAAGACAAGGCTGAGTCAGTCCTAACACTTTATTTCTCAACAGAGATGCTTCAAGGGTGATAAATAGGATGTGGTTGGTAAGGAGTTCATGATTCTGCCAGAAAGGAGGAAAAACAAGTATCAATTTGTTTACTCAGAAAGTTTTCAAATATTCATCAAAGGAGATCTTACTGCTAATTTAATTGGGCTTGAAAAAATAAGCTCTCAACTGAGTGTGTAAATATACCCTGTTTCATTTGGTGCAGAACTTTCTCTATTAAAGGTAATAAATCAAACTAGTGTGCAATCCATACCCAGGACACTTTAGGGAACCGACTGTGTGAATGATACAGAATGCTGGTAATTTTTCCACATCCAGCAACCAGGACGTTTCCTGTCAGAGCATCCTCCAAGTCCTTCCATTGTGTTGAAACTGCAAAAACTTTCTAAATCAGGACTTCCTCCTATTATATTTTAGAGGCGTCTTTCTGGGAAATGCAGATTCAAGTGAAAAAAAAAAAAAAAAAGAAAAAGGAATTCCTGCAGCACCACCCAGTGGAAACATTAGAAAAAGCTACAGGGATGCCCCAGAGCACGAGTTCCGATTTACTGCATAACTACAGTAATATTGCCACACAAACACAGACTGGTTTAAGGATGTGCCAAAAAAACACAGAGGGTTTTGCTGGCCGATGTACTTAACAGAGTCATACAAGGTATGACTACACTGCTGCTCCTGCATAACAGTCATCTTTTTACTTTAAATTCTAATTGCAAAGATTATTTACAGTAAAAATTTACAAGTCTCCTTCTCAAGCAAGGAGATACCTCAATACCCACTGTTATGACCCAGCACACTAAAAAAAATAAACAGACTCCTGTGGCTAAGAGCAACACAAAAGAGACAGCAGCAAGATCTCACAAAATATTGAGGGATAACATCGAGTTCTACCACAGAGAAGAAAGCACTCACACGTATGTCCAGTAATGTTTCAAGCAGGTACATTTGGTAATAGAATGTTTGCAGTTTTTAATATTTTTACCTAAGTCAAAGAAAAGCAGAGGCAGATGTCCAAGGGAAGAAAGTTCTGCCATCTCCAAACTAATTCTACAAAGGACTGGTTGCCTGCCAAGCAGAGGTGTGATGACACCGCCTTTACAACGCAAGTGTTTTCACATTTTCTGTAAGCATGCAGTTCAAGAAACAGTTTTAATCCCACTAGAGTAAAAGCCCTTAGCAGGAGGGGAAATGGCTGGTTGCTTCCCTGTGAAGGTTTAAAAAATAACCTGCTCAATTATTTCTGAAGCTAGCCATAAACAAAACTACATAAATCTGTAATGGCTCCAACCCTTCACCTTGAGACGGACATAAAATGAGTGCAGACTCCTCACACTGCTTTCGGTCTGCTCATGTGGTGCACATCTGTGGCATGCTGGCAACATGCTACGCTGCAATCTGAGGGATTCCTGCTTTCAAAGCCAGTCCTATATGTTTATTTTTCCCATATGACTTTCTCTTATATTTTTGTCAGCATCAGTAGGACGCAGATTATCATTACTTGACCGTCCTATATAAAATTTCTGATGCTCCCAGAGCTGAACACAGCAGAGGTTCCAACCTCCAGGAACAGTGGCTATTCTGAAAGTTTACTTGACATATCAAGCGATGATTACTCCCAAATGTAAATGGTCTATCTGTCCTCTCTTCTTCAAATGAACTATTAAAATTTTCAGTTTTGCAACAACAGACTGAATGATTTGTAACTTGTGCAGTGGCTCTAATATGTTAAATGGTATACTATTACTATCTGCTGTCTCAAACACTGCTTTAATACATTTCATATTTAGATGTTTGAACTGATCTTCCCCTTGCCACTAATTTATTTAGACTAAAACTCAGATTTAAAAGCAGGTCTTTTTCATACTGTGAGCAGAGAGGAACCCGGCCAAAAGGACAGGAAACAGTCCTTGGAGTTCCGTTAAGGAAAACCAAGGCAGCTGGCAATTTTCATGAAACCTGAAGCACAGCAAGATCATCACAGCTTACTCTGGTAGTCAGACTTGCCTTACCACGCAAACTGAATTTTCAGAATTTGCTGGATTAGCAAAATGGGCCACTGAACTATTAAATAACATTCAGGCTTATCTGCATATTGTCATGTTGCAAGGGGAGTCAGTTATAGCTTTATACCAAAAATGGTATAACACAATTCAGCAGATGGTTACCTACAAATATGGAATCATTTTACCTGGACAGTTTCTTCCCAAAACATCAGCTCTTTTGCAGTAGTTCTTGTAGCACAAGCCAGAATGTAAGTTCCTTAGCCATAAAAAATAAGCAACTAGTCACAGCACTAGTCAAGATCTGTATTTTTATTATCTCATACTAAAAACAAATTAAGAATCACTCTTACATGTAAAAATCTCAAAGATCTGCTATTCTTCTTTCTCAGTGCTAATCAAAGTTCTGATATGTGTGTTTATCATCCACTAAGTTAAACTAAAACACAGTTAAAAGATTTTATCTTCTGACATTATTCGCTTGCCTACTACACCAACAAGGACCTGCAGGTCACACCTACACATTTCACCTAGCATTCTTCATTAAACACTGGAATACCCCACAGAATGTATCATAGCAGACATGAGATTTCAGCCATGAGAAGATCTGGTTGTCACTCTCCTGTACTGTGTCCTGTGTGCTTAAACTAATTCCCACAGCTGCCGCAAACTATGAAGGAGAGACAAATGAGACACTATTTCAGTGATTACAGCAAACTTTGCTGTTCACAAAGTGCTCAGATTGCACATGTTGAGAAGTGACATCAATATACCAACTGGTTTGTCAATGTCTCTGCTGCTCAGGATACGTAACAGCCACTATTTTGACTTGTATGCTGAATCCTGTAAAAAATGCCACATTTAAATAAAATGCAAAGACTCCCTTTCCTCAACTTGGATGAGGCTGCACAGTCAGAATTATTGTGCCCTGCTCCCAGGGAATCAAACTGCTCTGTTTTGTAAGGGTTTTTATCACAGAGCTTCAGCACTGAAGTGGCAGCACTGAAGGAGTGCTGCAGTCATACTTTCTATACCAGCCCTATTCCACACTCAGTTTGCTAAACTAACCACACATGCCACTTGCTCTGAGTATGCTCTGAGTCACCAGACAGCAGCACAGAGCTCTGTATCCAGAATCTAAACCTACATTCCCATCTCAGCTAGGTTAGTGTAGCATGGAAGAAATTCTCTGAAGGTAGTCAACTTTCTCCAGATTTCACTAACCGAACTGCAAAAAGAATTTGTTCCTATTTTCTAAATGCTTTTTAAAGATTTTTTTCTTCACATGAATTACTGTTAATTGCTGGGAAGAGATAATGGTGGTACTTCAGTCTATAAACTTTTTGTTTGTGCCATATTGTGACTTGATACAGCAAAGGCCACTCAATGTTACCACAATATAAACATTTAAAAACAGTAATAGACATTAGCATCCTTCTCAAAAAGCCTAAACTGAAATACATCTGATCAATTTTCATTAAAAAAACAACAACACAAAAGAAGAAATATACAGAGACATAGTAAAGAGGTGCTGTCACCACATTAGAGGCAAATGGATGTGGACTAGAAATCTGTTTTCCAGATGAACTATCAGCTGTGTTGCAAAATGAGGATGGGAAACTTATAGGAGGACATTTGATTAAAAACATTTCGATTCTTTAGATGAAGGATATAATCCAAGTCTACTCTTTTGTGTACAACTGCGAAAGCATGTTTAACACAAACATCTTTGCTTGTTCACTAATGTTTTCAGAAAAAGACCCATCTTGTAAAATTGTATTAATGGGACTTAATCCTGAGTTTAGAGCCTAGAAAGCTTTTATCAACTTTGAATGATTGGTAATAATCATAAAAATTACGTATTATTCATTACATAATTTAATAACAGTGAAAACTAAAAGACAGTGTGTAAGACATGAGTTTTCCCCTCACAGTACTTCAAATGATCTTCAAGTTAGGATCCACAAGATAAGAAAATGGTATAAAGTTCAAAAAACTAAGACAGGATTGTTTGCACAAGAGCCAAAATATATTAACATGGAGTAAACTGGTATTTGCAAAGATCATTGAAGTTATATTCTGATCTTCAAATATTGTGTAGTAACTTGGTAAGCAGAGACATAGACATGATGGAAATGACTCTCTGAAATGGGTCTGGGGGAAGCCATGCAAGGGGCAGTATCATTCACACACTCAGTACATCCTGACACTGCAAAATTTAGGGCAAAGCTATGGAAGACCAGGAGGACCCTTCACAGAGCAAGCAGGAGCTACTGCAGTGCCTTAGCTACATTCAACATGCAGCTAGTCTCAGTGCATTAACAGAAGTGCTGACACACTCAAAAGTAAATACATGCCTAAGTGCTTTAAAAGATGAAAACAGAGTAAGTTTGCGGCTTCCTACAGAGACTCTTCTCCTGAAGATCCTGAGCTGTGCCTAACTGCTCAGATGTAGACAGTTCACATGCTGTAGTCTTCAAAAACCTTTCTTTACGTAGTTGATAGATATTTATGTTAGAAGTCCATAGGTGTCATGTCCACAACTGTCATCATACAGATGAACAGTTTCCAACACTTGGCCCACGCCCGTGGGGCTCCATGGACCTTCCTCCTGACAGCGAGGCAGAAGCACTGCAGCAGCACTACTACTGTAGGCACAACTGCTCAGAAATAATTGTGGATCCACAGATATGAGAAGGACAAACCCCACTGCTCTAGATAATCACAGCAATACTACTTGAGCAAGCAGCCCAAAAACAGACATGGTTTTGAGAACTGGAACTCCGTAACAGTAAAAAAAAAAGTATCATTTTCACCTGAGTTGTACCTGCCTAGCACACAGCAAAATTGCCCTCCTATGTTCTTACACTCCAATATAACTTCAAAATATTACTTAAATATTTAGTTGTCCAGTATAATACGAGATACTGCCCATGAGCTGCACCTATTAAACAGATTGACAGCTCCCGGGTACATTTTGGTAGTGCAAAAAAACTACCACAGTATTCAGAAAAAATTTAAAATGCAGAACTGACTACACAGTTATTAACTGGCATTGAATTAGCTGGCAAGTAGTGCCTTTATGATACTTTTGTATCAGTGCTTATTGGCAGGTGTTTTCTTTAGTCCTTGCTTTTAGAAAAGCAGCAAGTCTCCTTCAAAGAGCTTTTGAATTAAAATCCTCTCTTAACAACAAACCCTTCAGAACCTGAAATCTGATATAATTACTGGCACATAAAATCACAATGCATTAAAGGAAGTTTTAAGGACAAAGATTAATTTCTTTTTGTGAAGTGCACATTTGAGAGGCACTTTGTGCTTCATCTGCTTTGTTTCCATCCATGCAGCCTTGTATTTTGTGGTGCAGTGAGCTGGACTTCCTGTGCCTACACCTTGACATTCTCCTCAAAATCATGACTAAATCCTTAATCATTCATTATTCAACAAAATACTTCAACATGAGAACAGACATATTCGGTCTTTCAAGAGCTCTCAACAGCCTCCAGAATACTCATTGATTCATTTAACAAGCCACAGATGAAGTAAACATCTGCCAAATGATTCAAGGCTACGAGATTCCCTATTGTGGGAAACACCAAGGAGAGAGGCACAGTGAACCAAACCAAGGATACACGGCACAACAGGACTTTCACAGGCCCGTCAGTGACAGCCTGTGGCATGAGCCATTGGGTGTGGTTACCAAGCACAGACAGCAGCTCAAAACCAACAGTCCTCTTTGAAACTGGCCCAGGATAACTGTCCTATAATCAGTGTCACAGCTCCAAAATGGATTCCAGCAGCAGCGTCCAGGCATGCCGCGCACTGGAGCCACCTCCACCAGAAGAAAGCCACAGACTGATAAATCACCTCCATTGCACAAATTAGTCCAGCCTAACCATATATTTATGGGAAGAACTAGCTAATTTATCAGCTCTTCAATTATTAAGCATTATGACAGAGAACCACTCAGAGAGATAATGGTAACTACATGAACTTACAAATTTTATATGACGTCACCAAAACATACTAGTTAAAATCCTTTTTTATAAATACAAGCATCACAAGTAACTATGTGTTGGTGCTCCCACCCTTATCCCGTGCTCCCTTTAGTAGCCAAATGTCTGTTTATTTTGGTACCTATTTCTTTCTCCTGAAGCAGCGTGTTATCACATGATTGCAATCCCAAGGCTAAGATTGTATTTTCTGTCTCTCCATCTCTGTATTAGGTATAGCTACCTTCCTAAGTGTAAACATACGAGACTCAGAGCAAGCTACAAGCTCCGTGCACCTTGGTGAACCTGAAAATTGACTTTCACTCTGTGCTAAGTCTTTCAGAATCAGTTTTTGATCAATATTTGTGTTCACTTGACCAATAATACCTGCCCCTAAGAATAACTCTGTCATAAGAATATCTCCATCCCAAGAAGGACATTACAACAAGAAGGCAAAGTTTACGTAATTGGACTTTCTGCACAACAAAGAGGAAATACTTCAGTCTTTGGAGTGATATACTTGATTTCTTTCCATGACTTAAGTTTAATGAAATAACATTAAATAACAGGAGCAAAGAAACACTGTGAATCAGTAAGCACTGAGAACAGCTAATGAATAAAGCAAAATACACTTCTGTTTCTACACAGAAGTGTCCGTGTGGTGTCATAAACAGTTACGAGGAAGGCTGTAGCTGAGTTTCTCCCCTGAGACTAAGTTGCTTATTTCAGCTGTTGCATCTAGGTGGAGTCGGTGATATCAGAAAGGATATAAACCTGTGGGTCTTTTCTTTTTAGGAACAGCTCACACAGTTGATTTGGAAAAATCAAGATGTAATCAATGATGATAACACTTAGCAGACAATACATATTCCTAACACATTTTTAGACAGGTGAAGAATAAAATTATATTTACAATAAAAGCATCTTTAATACTTTTTTATTATTTGAGTGGAAACTATCATGCATTGTATGATATTTGGATTTTTTTCTATTTCAGACAGAACCATTCTATTTTTAACACATCTATGGATTACTTCTCATTCAGTCTTTCAAACTTACAGAACACACAACACAAAGTACACTACATCTGTATTCCTGAGGACATCAAGATATTTTGCACTTATGTCAAACGAACACAACATATGACATTTATATAGTGTGGATATACTACATATATATATGTATGTATGTATGAACGTGTGTGCTTCATCTACTCTGATTCAGTAGACAGCACACTGAAATTCCAACAATATTTAATGCAGTAAGTGAAAAATTTGATGTCTGTATTTCAAAGAGACATAGTAAGAGCCAGGAAACCCTCTTCAGTAGGTTTTGGTGTTGTACATCACACTAACTGCTCCATAATACAATCAACAGGTTTTTGAATACTATGTCCAGTAATGCACTTCTTTCTCTAAAATTCAGAATTTTACAAAAGAAATAAAACCTCCAAAACTGAAAAAGAATCCCTCACTTCCTGACGACTGCATTTGATTGAGACCGAGATTAGGCACTGTCTGGTTTGTACACTATTCTAAAAATTCTTCACTGCCTGGCTAGAAAATCAAGAGGCATCTGTGTCTGGAGATTGTGTCACTAATCCACTAATAGAAGTCCTCTGTAAAGTGATGTTAATGAAGAACTTTTCTGTGCCACTTGGACATAGGAAGTGCAGGAAACACTGCAGATCCTCAGAGGTAAACACGTGGTATACTGCAAGCACTCTTTTTTTGCATAATATTTGCCAGTTTAATGCTATCACATGATAATTCAAGTAAGTAGCTAAGTATTATTTCCTATTGCATACCATTTTATTCACATTTATTGACATTTACTTTAGCTAAAATTCACTTGCAGGCAAGAATCCATTTTCTTTGTTTACTCCAGACTTTTTTTTTTTTTTGCAAAAAGTTGTTAACTTCTAACTTAAAGATTGGTGGGGCATGGCAAAAATCCTTCCAATTCTGAACACAGATTTCTTTCATGACCACTATGAAAGCAAATCATCATAAAATAATTACACAAACCACTAAATCAAAACTGGTATGTACAAAATCACTTGAAAACTAGGTATGTAAAGCACCAATAAAGGAAAGCTATGTGGGAGAATATATTTTTCAAATATGGCCATCCTCTCAGTATCTTGGCACAAAAGTCTTTTTAACTTTGCAAATACATGCAATTGTCAGACATGCATAGAACATGTTTATCATAAAACAGACTTCTGCTACCCCATTTCTATCCTTCACCCTATGGAAATATTTATGCATAAATTCATCTGAAATAATTGAAAAGTCTGTATGAGCAAAATACGAGATGAATCACGACTTTCTGCTTGAAATTAGATGTAATGATTGACTTTTGGAGTCCTCATGACCTAAAAGATGCTACATTTTATAAAATTGTCACAGCACTACACTCCTAAATAAATAAAGATGTAACTTGTCTCCCTTTCAACTGCAACGTTAGAAAGGCTGACAGGGCTTCACAAAACCCTCCTGTGTTAGGGAACGGAAACTCCTAATGAGATTAGTTGGTGTGTGTGCAGACATTACTTAGCCATGACTAAATGGGCTCTCTTCCTGAAGCCAGTGGAAAATTCAGGGAACTTTTTCCCCCTGCAGCATCAGAGTCCCTCTAACCTTCAGCAAAGCCAGATCCAACAACAACTCTCCACTTTCTCTCCCTTTCTCTCTCGCTCTCTTTTTTTCCTTTCCCTTACAAACATTTTTTGTGTTTTTCTTTTTTTCAGTTGGTCGTGGAAACTATCCACGTCAGCCAAGGGGGTCTGGGGGCAGGGGGTGGCTA
>VZRQ01003237.1:919628-957302 GCA_013397975.1 Machaerirhynchus nigripectus | reverse complement strand
CCCCTTGGGCCGGTGTGTGTGTGTGTGTGTGTGTGTGTGTGTGTGTGTGTGAGCGCCTGCCCGTGTGAGGGAGCGAGCAGGAAGCCGGGGCAGTCAGACAGCGGCCCGGCTCACTTCCTCTCCCGCACTATTCCCCGGGCGGTTTGCAGTCTGTGTAAACAGCCTTTTCCTCCCCGCGCCCCTCGCTCTGGCCGCCGATGTGCAGCATGGCTGTAACACAAGACACACGCATAGTAAAGCGGGCAGCAGGGACTCCGCCGGCTCGCAGGGAGCTCCGCGACTCCCCCGACCGCCACCCCTTCCTGTGCTACACCCCTGGGGAGGAGCTTCCCACCGGCCGCCCCAGCCGCTTGGGCCAAAATTATACCCGCGTTTCCCCGGGGGACACCGGAGAGATGCTTATGAACCCCTTACAAGCGGTGCTTCGCCATCGCGGAGGATGGTGACGGCCTTTGGCCCCTGGAGAGACGACCGCCTTTGTCCCACCATGCTGGGACTGAGGTCACCGTGGCGGGAAGCGTTGGGCACGTCTGGTTGGGGTCATTGGGGACTGAGGGGCTGTTGAGGTGCAGTGGCTCACTGGACACTCGCTGGCCACCTTCCCAAGCTGAGGCTCACATGGATAGCAAAGTACAAGAGCGATGCAACACGGCACAATAACTTAAATCAAGGGAAATAACATGTTAAAAATCAAGGAGCACTCAAATCGTAGAATCATGGAATGGTTTGATTTGGTTTGGAAGGGACATTTAAAGGCCATCCTGTCCAACTCCCTTGCAATGGGCAGGGACATCAGCGACTTGATCAGGTTGCTCAGAGCCACTGCTCCAACCTGACCTTGAATGTTTTCAGGGATGGAGCACCTCCACCTCTCTGGACAACCTGTGCCAGTACCTTACCACTGTCATTGTGAAAAATGTCTTCCTTATATCCAGTCTGAATCTATCCTCTTTTAGTTTAAAATTATTACCCCTTCTCCTATTACAAATCGTCAAATACAAGCTGGATCTTGCAGCTCCACATCATATCTCAAGAGTCAGATGAGTGGTAGTTTGCTGATTGAGATTTAGGTTTTGACCTTCAAGCTGTAGACCTCAGATCTAAACTGTTGGTTCGGATTTATTAAAAGAGACACATTTCCAGTATTTGGAGTTTACATCAATTTTGTCTTTTCTTGTGTCTCCTATATCAGCATTTCTAACTTTATTTGGAAATATTCAGAGTGAGTAACATTATCTTCTATGTGCCTAGTGTATCAGTGACATTCAAGGCATAATACTTCAAAGTCAATACAGCTATTTCTTTTAATAGTAATGAGATTTATCATTCCAGCACTGTAACTGCAGTTCAGAGTGTTTTTGATGAGCACTGACATAGAAGCTATGATTATTTTTTTCACTGTATTGGTTTGTTGCTTGCAATGTCGTTGGGAACAAAAGTATGTTTTGATGGAGTTAAAGAGATTGTCAGAATTGACCACTAAGCATTGGTCAATAGCATCTGAACAGAGGTATAGGATCAAATTGTCTCCTGTGGAAGTCCATAAGATTTCTTCCTTCTCATCTTCTAACATGCCATAGAGGAGCAAGAATAACTTGGTACCAACACCAAATAATGTAACTTTGTTATTTTTCTAAATCATTCCCTTTTAGAAGTCATTTTGAATTTCAGAATATAGATATGAAGTCTGATAAATCCTCATTTTGTGTTTCCCAAATAAAGAAGCATTAAAATGTTTAATTTCAGACAGTGTATTTCCTAGATTAAATGAACAGTGGCTTTTGTCCTTGCTGTAAGCACTGGTTTAAGTCATTAGGATGCAGGAAACAATCTTTGTTTGGGAGCTACAGCTGAAGACCCAGATTTGCAAGGCAGGGCAGTCAGAGAAGGTTTTATGGTACCAAAATGAAACGTTGGACTGACAGCTGGGGGTACCAGCATTCATCTTCTACATTTGTCTTTCATTGGCTTTCTGACCAAGAGGTGAAGTAGAGATATACCAGAGTTGCCTTACCAGCTATTGGTGTGGAGATCTGAGAGAACAAACCCTCAAAACCAATACAAGTTATTTTCTTTTACAAAGAACACTGTCTCTAAAAAATTTTTAAAACTTAAAAAGCTTTTCTCCAATTTCCTATGCTGTACCTGTTTACAGTACTTTTAATTTTTTTTTTTTTAAAAACAGCAGTCTTTTTTTTTGTCTAGTGAGGCAGAAACCTAAATAAGGCTGCCATGCTTGAGGTCAGATGACCACTGGATGAGTTCTCTTCATAATTACCCTACAAAAGCTGGAGTAAAAAGTGCAGAACTCATTTAACAGAATGAAGACACCAGGATGTGTTGGAAACAAGCAATTCAGAGAGCTCTGCAGGAAGTGGAAAAAAATGGGAGCTTTTGGCCAGGGCTACTGATCCTAGCACTATGGATATCATAGGAAAAGTATTTTTGGAAACTACATCTATGTCTTGATAAAAACACTGTGCTTTATAGAATGATTGCTGAAACTCTCCTCTGCAATATCTGTCTGGCTCAATTAATCTACACTTAGAGTTACCCTTAAGGATTATCTGATGCAAAAATACAAGATGATGAATGAGGAAGATTGTGGGTTTGTATTGTATAGGAGCTTTTTTCTTCTGTTTTTCAGAAAGTCTGTTGGTTGACATAGTTATAAAAATGCTAGTTATATTTTTAGCAGTCACTAGTCAGCTTCTGTGTCTCATTTCACATCCATTCATTGGCACATGATATCATTACAACTATTAATTGTAAAGCTTTAGTTCTGTCCTCAAGCTATGAAGATCTGAGGGTTTAGCTTTGGAAATTGTTTTTCCTTGCTCACAGTTGGTCCAGACAACAGCTGTTCTACTTGTAAAGGACTAAGTTGAACTGAGACAGCTCCCCTTCGACCAGAAAGGCAGGTTACTGCTGCTGAAAGTCCTAATCTGATGGGTTCAGGCAATCCTTGAACAAACATATGCACCCAGGATGTCTCTGTTTACCAAGAGAAAGTGCAATTTGTAGAAGAGCCTGTATTTATAAACCTCTCCTGCTGAAAAAATTGCCCCAAAGCATTCCTAAGAATAGTGACTATAATTCTGCCTCATTTTATTAGATTACATCAGTTAAGAAACCAGGCTTTGTCTGTCTTTTCAGATAGTTTCTCCTGCATTTTTAAACTCTTCATAAATCTCATGTGCTGCTGTAATTAAACAATCTAAGAGAAGGAAACAAAAAAAGTAAAGGTAAATTTGCTGTCCTCCAGATCTCTGTTTAAAGCTCTTCAGGCTGGGACTCATAAATGGGTTGGTCTAGGTTTTAGTGTAATTTCACTCCAAGCCTTGAGTCCCTCTGTAATTAAATTATTAAATTAAATTATATAATTGTAATGTCACTTTGCGGTATACAATTTTCCTTAAGTGTACATAGATGCTTTCTAATCGTGTGTAATTATCAAGAACAAAGTTGAAAGCGGTTGGAAATAATTGTTGTTTCATTTAATATTTTAAGTCCTAATATATTTAATGAATGTATACATTGTTTCATCTTCTCTAATCGTTTTTTATTTCTTTCTAGATTACAGGCTCTGCAGTGAAGAGGCTTCAGATTTGTGTCTGCCTTTATGACAACAAATACAATAGTTCTGTGGGAGAATCACTCCTAACCATTATTCTCTCTTATTTTCTAGCAATTCTAACTTGAATAACCATCTGGTGAGTTACAGGAGAATTTCCAGGGAATTTTGGAAACCGGGTAAATAGAAACTAATTACCTGAGCTGAAAAAACAGTCTAATTCATGTAAGATTCTTGGTTGCCCTTCACAATATATTATTTAAATGTCTGGCAAATGTTGCATCAATACTGATGAATGTTGCTCTAGGAGGCTTGGCTTTTCTCTTTCACACTCTCCTGTAGCTGAACGAGCACAGGCTTTAGAGCCAACAACTTCATTATTGCAAAAAGCCCTGGGGGATCCATACTGCTCACAAAGTGGTCAGGTCCTCAGTTTTATCTCATCTCACAGGCAGCTTCATTGGCAAGAAAAGTGCTGTGTGCAATACCGTAGCTCCAGCATGTAACACTGACTCTAAACCCATGGAAACCCAAGGGACCAGGCTGCACAGTGTTTCCCACAAGCATTTCTTCCTGGGCTTTTTGCTGAGCTATCTAGAGTAAAATAGTGAACTTTTGAAGAGGTGATGGCAGACATCAACAGAACTGTGTCTGTTCTTGAGAAACCTCTTGTTCAAAGTTGGTTCAGATTAATGGGAAAAACATTGCATATTACCATCAAAAGCTTCAAAACCTCATGTCACATTTTCTGAAACAAAGAAATCCTGCAAGTTTTAACCTAAAATATTTCCCATCAGAGGCAGGAGAAGGGCTAAGTGCTTCTTCACAACACAAAACAAGTACACTGTACAGATGGTAGGACTTTGGCAAGGAAGTGGGAGCCTCTTCTGTCTTCCCAGGGACTTCTTTTTCCCTTAGGGAGCATGTTCTAGTCCCTCGTGACTGTCTGTGAATGAGATTTGTTGTTGGGTTGCAGTTAGAAATGTGCCTTCAGTTTTAAGAGAATGATGTTGTAGAGATCCCAAGGTTTTCCTCTTCTCCCCTATCCACCCCCGGAAGGCTGTGGTGCTTGATCAGGAAGGAGTGTTTGAGGGAAATGAATGCTTTTACACTCCTCTTCCTCTGGCACATTTTGCTTTCCTGAATGTTTTGCTTTCCCTGTGTGCTGTGGAAGAAAACACATGACCCAACATGTTTCAAGTAAAAGCATCATTGCGTGTACAATTTCGTTAGGTTTGCCTTCTTAGTGAAAGATTTATAAGGAATTACATCCTGTGTGCAGTGTAATTGCCTATGATTTTTTTTGTCATTAAAGGAATGTGGTGTCACTGTGTATTGAGGGAGCCTAGAGCATCTAAATGAGCAACCCATGAAAACAGGGAAAGAGGATTCCATGAATCTCTGACTAACCATGAAGTCTAATCTAACTGCAAAGATTACCTATTTCAGAGGTCACCAGGCTTCTCTTAAATCTTCCAATCTGTTCTACTGCAATTTCTTTTCCAGGCTAATTAATTAAAGGTCTGAGCTACAACTTTAGTTGTATTTTATTGGTCTCTTCCCCCCCACCCTCATTTCCCATCTGTCTATTTTATCCTAACCTAATCTCTAAATATAACTGATCCAAGGTAGTTCCACTGCCAAATATCACCATAGCATCTGAACATAATTAAACTGCTTTTACTGTTCTCAAATGCTTTTGGTCAAATGGAGCGCAACTCACTGTCACTTCTGTTCAGCCCACACTAATTCTAAGATTTTTAAATGATGAATGAAATTAAACAGATTCTATCTTCAACATGTGACCTTATAGTTTTTAAGTTTCCCAGTATGACACACACTTTGGGACACAGTTCCACTTAAAAATTTTCAGATAGGTGAAAATGACAACATTTTTTTCTCTTCTAATTACTGTGTATTTTATCATAATGTTCCAATAATGTATTTTGGTTTCTATAGTTACAAAATTAATGATGCATGTTCTTGGTAATGTGCATTTTCTAATAAAATGACTGATGTTTTCTTAAAGCCCTTTGTGTTCTCATACTCCATAGTCATAATTATAAACCTCATATAAAAGACACTTTGGAAAAGCAAAGTCTTCAAAATATGTTTGGTTTTGAGAAGTCAAAACTAACCCCTTAACTAGTCATTGGTGCAGACCATAAAGTACACAGATCATGTGTTTCTTATGGGAAATGACTGCTATTAGCATAATTGTAGCTCTGTTCTGCTTGCTAGAAAATCCTTTTTTCTAAGTCACGTTACATAAAAAGAGTTTAAAATTGATGTGTCTTAGTAGCTTTACCTTGCGTGTGCATGTGCACTCCTTTTTCTTGAATGGTAATGGAGAAAGATTTTGGAAAATAGTTCAAGGCATGTAAGTTAGGACCCTGATATGAATGATCTGGAGGTGCCTGCTTCTCCCTGCTGACTATGCAGGGACCCTGGGAAGCCTCTCCAGATAACTCAGCCACCCTAACTACGTGCTTAGGGTTAGAAGACATAGGCATATCTTTGATTCATATTCTGCCTTCTGTACAGCTGAAATGTGGAATCACTTCTCAGCTTTTTACAAGGAGATTTTATTTGCTCTACATTTTAACTACAAGTGTGAAAAGTTTTCAGTGTAGACATACTCACATCTAAGTAATTTAAAAGTTAATGCATTTTGATCCTTCTAAAAACTCAAGTAATGTAGGCTTGCAATGCAAACTTGATCTTGTTCCTCAAAAAATTTCCCAGTTTATATATCTTTCATATACTCCCTTGCTCTGTAATAGCAAGATCATGACTTCTGTCCTACCTGTACCTTAAATGTACACACTGAAAAGCTGATACGCATTAGCCCAGCTGATACCCTTTCATCACATGCTTGTGGTAGCTGCAGTTCTAAGAGAATGGATGATGTGCAGCCAAATCTACAGTTGTATGAATATTGCCTTGGCTGTTGTTGTGTGCTCCTGACTGGGTGCTGTCAAAAGATGCCACATGTATATGGAAAGCTCTTTTGAACCTCCTTCATAGCCAGACTTAGCAAAAAGCCATAAACATGAGCCAAAGTCCATACTTACTAAACAAATTCTTCGGAGCTAACCATGTGCTCTTATGTTTTGCTTAAGAAAAGATATATTCAAGCAACTACATGTTGAGGAATGCATTTAATGCAGGTAGCTCGGGGTGCAGCTGCAGTTCGAGCTGCGGGTTGAGCTCTGGGTGGCTGGAGCCCCAGGCAAGGGGCTGTGAAGTGCGTAACAAAGGGTCCAGGGACCTGTGGCGCCGGCCGGGGGACCAGACACTCAGAGACACGGCAGGAGCCGATGACCCTCAGACTTCCCCGTGCTTAGGCTGTGAGGGGATAAAAGCAAAGAGGCTCCTTTTTTTGGGGTTCCTTTTTCAGAGGTGCCAGCTCGAATTGGTGTTTTGTTAATTAGTTATTGTACCAAGATTAAATTATTTTAAGGATCGTCTGAGACTCTGCTAAAGGAAACCTGGGGTCGAGCTGGTGTGAGTGTGGAGGGTGTGGCTGGGAAGGGGCTCTGGTCTCAGCTCAGGTGGTATGAGCGTGACTGCCAGGGTGGACTGCTCCTGGATGGTCAGACAGGGATGTTTCCTTTACATACAAGCCTACGGGAACAGCTAACATGGATGTGTCCCACCACTGGCCCCATCCCACCATGGCTGCTCCAGGTGATAGGTCAGGTCTTCAGCTAAACTCTCTCAACATATTTCAGCTGCCTGCAACACCAGGTTTAAGCACGTTCTCAAGCTTTGCTGAAGCAAGGTCTTCCATCCTTGTGTAAAAGGTGTTGAGGTTAAGTTTCTTTTGACTGTGGTGGACTCCCATCAGAGGTCCGTTGTGAAAGTGGTCTTCAGGGGGACTTTGGTTAAATACCAAATTTCTTCAAAGTTCTACATAGATTGTAGTATAAACTTGTTAGTCTGACACTTGCTCATTCTCCTAAAAGGAGGATGCTATCCCAAATAGATTATTGCAGACATTACTCTTATAAAGCTTTCACAATTCATGTTAGAAATTGCTTTGAGATATTACTGCAAGAGAAATTGTAAAAATCCTTACACATAGAAGGGTGTAGTAAACTATGCTGTAATGTAACTGTCCTTAAACATTTAAAAAGAAAAAGGAAATGTTATAAAGTGTTGGTAAATTTTTTGGATGCTGTTTATGTTTGAACTTTTCTCTGTTTTCCTGTAGAAACTTCCGTATCCTCTTCCTGTGTCCCTACAAAGTTTTGTACAATGCAGAACAAGAAATGCTACAGGGGTTGTGCTCCACCTTTCTCCTTCCTGCTGGGATATCCTTTCTGTAGAGAAATGTAAAGTATGTAATATTCAAGTAAAAATGTTATATTATTCTTTATCTCAGTAATTTTCTGTAATCTACAACATATCAAGCTGAGTGGCAGAAGTGCACCACTATTTTTACATTTTTATGACATATGAGTTTGTCAGCCAAAGGTAGCTAAAATCTATTACAAAGTTTCTTGTTTTCCAGAGTCTTATCAAGGGTTCATGTCTAAGCCAAACAAGACAAGGGTGGGTTGGGTTTTTCTCTTCATTGTTTCGACTGAATTAACAGGAAGGGGGGAGTACTTTACCTGTCTGACACTGGAGCAATATTCATTAGCTCCCACTTTTCACTTGTCTGTCTGTCCAGACTCTGTCTGCATCCTTGTGGGAATTGTAGGGGATTTTCCTAACTCCCAGTAATAAATAAGGAAATTAGTAAAGGCCTTCAATCCGAGTTCCAATTTTAATTAATTCTTAAAGTTAATACTTACAATAAAATAAAGGAACAGGACTTTAAAAGCATAGGCAATGCTAATGGACCATGTTCCTGAGCAGTCAGTGTAGGCTTTCACCATTGTACTGTTCCTCTGTATGTTGGAAGCCTGTTTTATAAACCCACACACATATAAATGCAGATGTATATATTTATGTTTCTCATTTGGATCATTTAGCAGTTCTTCCCTGGCAAAAGTAGTAAGGCACAATGCTGGTTATGATGGAACAGAATTATTTCATCATCTTGGAGACAGGGAAGATCAGAAAACAAATATTTTAACTGAAGTTCATGTATGTAAAATAATAAATAATCCATAGGGCTGCCAAGCTAAAAACAATGTAAAAAGGCAGAAACTTTAAAAAATATGCAGAGGTTTCAGATGATTTGTTGAAACACATAACAAATAGTAAGTAGAGGGTTTACTTTTAAAATAATACAGAACAAAACTCCTACGTCTGCACGGATAAGATCTGCTGAGTTAAGTTCCCTATAGTTATCAGTCTTTTATTTTCCCGCTACCTTTTCTGATAATGTATATATTTTATTGGGGGAGTTATCTTTCTTTTTGTGCTAAATAGAAAAAGCAAACAGAATACAGGGAAGTGTTTTGACTTGCAGGAAATAATTAGCATGAAGAGCAAAATAACAATGGAGCCAGCAAAATTCATGATTTCAAGTTTGCGTCCTTGCTGATTACCAAAATTATTAAGAAGTATATATCAATTTAACCTTTATTTTATTTATCATACCTATTTATATTATGATGTTCTTGCCTGGCCTTTACTTCTATAAAAATTATGTGTTTAATAATAAGTAATTTAGGACAAGGCTAATATGTGGTAAGGAATGGTCCCTAAAAAACCCCTTGTGTTTAAAATTGATACAATGACACTGTAAATTAGTGAGTCGGCTTTTTCTAATCAAATCTCAAGACCGCAGTTAGAAATGGGAAGTATAGTTTTGCATGTGGCAAATATTTGTGATTGTGTTTGGAGCATTCTGCTTCAGTGGTTAATGAATTTGATTCCAACTCCTGTTCTGCTCAGGCTCCCTCATGTCTAAGTTAACAGATCACTACTGAAATCATTGGTGTTACACTGAGTTTTCACTGGGCTGATTAAAAACTATTTCAGAACCCTGTTGATGTTTCAGAAATAAATATTGGCTTCCCAATCCCAAAGAGACAGAAATAACTTAAACCCATTTTTTTAAAAAATGAGTCTTTTGTGAACACACACCATGCGAGACCAAGTTAGAGAACCAGTGTGTGTATGACTGTAGATTTGTGCACTTTGATGAGTTTGAATGGCATCTGCCAGCTCTCCCTGCTAGCACGTAAGCCAGGCTTCCCATTCCAGCCAAACTGACAGAAATGGTCGCAAAGGTCCAACCGACATTAGATTCATGGAATCATAGAATGGCTTGGGTTGGAAAGGACCTTAAAGATCATCTAATTCCAACCCCCTGCCAAGGGCAGGGACACCTCCCACTACACCATGTTGCTCAAAGCCCCATCCAACCCGGCCTTGAACACTTCCAGGGATGGGGCATCCACAGCTTCTCTGGGCAACCTGTTCCAGTGCCTCACCACTCTCACAGTAAAGAATTTTTTCCTAACATCTAATCTAAACCTACTCTCTATTTGAAGCCATTCCCCCTTGTCCTGTCACTACAGTTCCTGACAAAGAGTCCCTCTCCAGCTTCCCCATAGGCCCCTTCAGATACTGGAAGGTTGCTATGAGGTCTCCACTCAGTCTTCTCGTCTCCAGACTGCACAACCCCAACTTTCTCAGCCTCTCTTCATAGGGAAGCTGTTTGTTCTGGTCCCTTTATCATCTTCATTCCTTCCTCCAGACTTTCTCCAAAAATTCAACGTCCTTCTTATGTTGTGGGCACAGAGCTGGATGCAGTACTCCAGGTTAGGTCTCACCAGAGTGGAGCAGAGGGGCAGAATCACCTTCCTTGACCTGCTGGCCACGCTCCTTTTGATGCAGTCCAGGATTCCACCGGCTTTCTGGGCTGCAAGCTCACACTGCCAGGTCATGTTGAGTTTTTTGGCAGCCATCACCCCCAAGTCCTCCTCTGCAGGGCTGCTCTCAATCACGTCTCCACCCAAACTGCAGGTTTGTCTGGGATTGCCCCAACACACCTACAGGTTGGGCAGAGATGAACATTAAACTCCATGAAAAATATATGAAAATTAGCTCTTAGGAAGAAGACCCTGTTAATGCTACAATCAGGAGGAAGTGTAACTGAACTCAACAAGTCACAGACATCAATGAATCCACATGATTATAAGGTATAAATGCCTTTATCATGTGATTAGAGTCAATTGGAGTTTGCAGTTATTAGGCATCAAAGAATCCCAGACAAAAAAAGGTAAAGCCATATGAATCCAGACTTCACTACCTCTTCCTTTCTGGAACGACTTGGTTTTTTGCACAGCTCCACAGAGACATAAATTCCTCTCTTCTTGTCTAACCCACACAAGAGGCTACTAGACAAGACCAGACTGGCCTCGGAGCCAGTGTTATGCCAGACAGTCTTTAACCATCTTCTTTGGTCTTTCTGGTTGTTTCAGTAATCTTGGTTGGCCTATCAGAACCTCATGAAACCACATATCAGAAGGTTCAGATAACTTTGTTCTGCTCTCTGGATTAACCCCCAAACCACTGCAAACTGTTCAATACCTTCCCCTAGAGGCTGCAGGAGTCTTTTTTCCTTGAGAGCATCAGTGTGAAATCACACGTGATTTTTTACAAGAAAAGTTTTTATTAAAAACCATGTGAAAACTCAAAGAAATGTGTATTTTACCCTAATTTACTAGTTACACTTCTGATCAGCTTTATTAGATGAGACAGGTAAGACCTGGGCTCCACGGAAGTAGAAAGGGGCTGCTCTGGTGAAAGACTTACTAAAGGTAAAGGACAGTGTCTTGACTGCTTAATAGCTGTTTCAGAGCCTGCATTTTCAGGTATGTTTGTTTGTTTGTTTAAACCTCCTTATAAGCAATTCCAAACAACAATTTCTTCACCCTAGAAAAACTGTTTAATAATTTGATTCAATTAAAAAAAAAAAGTGTGTTTCTATGAGGAGTTAATTGAGGTAAAGACACAAAAGATGAGTTCTCTATGTAATTTTGAAATCAGTGAAGTCAGAATCATGACTTGTGTCTCCTGTGGGAGATGTCCAAGTTTGGCACTTACCATGGTGCTGATAGGGTTTCCTTCCTCTTCCCTGTGCTTCCCCAAATATCATGGTCAGCAAGACTTCCACGCACTCAAGTGCCACATCATTCGGTCATGGCTCTAAGTCATATTTAGAGCAGGGCTGCATCTGCCCCTCCAAGTTCCACAGTCTTCACTTCCGTTTGTCTCCCACAGCAAAAGCCTTCCTCTGGGGCTGATGCTTTCCCTGCTTGACCAGAACAGCTGCCAAGGGATTTATGTTTGTGAAAAATCAAAAATGAGTCACAGGCAGAAGATTAATTTAATAATGTAGAAACAGATGCCCTCGAGGATGTGTGGTATAGAAGAGGAAACAGGAATTTCTATGATGCCTGTCTTTCTCCCAGCAAGAATCACCTCTGTCTCTCCTCACTGCAGCTTTGCCAGCTACTTTTAAGGTATGACTGCTAGCTTAGAGATGTCTAGGAACAAAGCAAATCTGGAATTGTAGCATTTCGGTTCTTTTTAATGAGATTTTCTTCTCACAAGACTGTTTGATTTCCATGGAATTGTATGGAAATAGAGGTGGTGTCTTTTTCCAAGATGCTTGTTGTTTCATCACCTCTCTTCGAAGTTCTGCATAACAGTTGAGTGGGGGGAAACAGGAAACTGAGATGTTCTGGGTCCCCTGGCAAGGGTTTCAGGAAGTGATGAACAGTTACTGATAATGGTCCTTTGCTTCAGAAAGGGAGAACTTACTTAGCTGTTTTAAGATCTTTGCTGAATTTTGAGAGTATTTTATATCTTTCAGGGAATATTATCTTGCAGTGATTTGTATTGTCAGCCTTCTAAGGTCTGGAGAAAAAGGGAAGTAATCTGTCTGGAAAATAACTGTTTGAGAAGGTGGAGCCCCAGATGTTGAAGCTAAGGCTTCTGGCATTATCTGGTTTGGGGTTTTTTCTGGGAAATTGCTTAGAAAGGGCTAGGCAAACTCTGCAGGTAAGATATCAATCACACTGTCACTCTGTAATGGGTATTTGCTATTTGAGTGACTTCAAGCAAGACTTACACTGAGTCATCTGTCTGGAGATGACAAGGAGTCATCTGTCTGTGACATAAGGATGGGATTCTTTTAGAGTATAGAAGAAAAAAATAACAAAGATGGAAAGGAGACAAAAGACATTTCATCTAGTGTCACCAGCTTCCTCGAATGCAGAATGAAAAATGTCTACTCTGGAGAGCTGTAAAACAAACAGCACATTCTAGGAGAGAGAAGGGGAGGAAGGATTTAAACTGTTTCCAGTTGTATCTAACAGTTTACACTACACATACAAATATCCCCATTTAGGAGTTACACATACAAGCTCAAATACTTGTGAGCTTATACAGCCAGTGGATATTCTATGTGTTCACTAACACTAATGTTTATGTACAGGGTTGCTCCGTACTGATTGTGCTACTGTACAAGATTACAGTGCATTACTGGGTCCAGCATTAGATGGTGCAGAAAATTATTGGTCTGTGAGATATGAACAGATGAAATTTTAGAAGTGTCTGCTTTGGGCTGTCATCATTGTTTAAGAAGTTTCATAAAGACCTTGCACTGATGTCCTAATTTTAAAAGTTTGGGTTTGTTTGTTTGTTTTGTCAATGGCATTAATGAAATTTCTGCAAATAAAATTAGAACTGTTGTCACTTTTTTTCCCTCAATATTTGGGCAGTTGGCATCTTGCATATTGTAAGCCAAATGAATTTGAGGAATTAGAATCTGTACCTGTGTGCACAACATCTTACACGTCTTGAAATGATGAAGAAGAAAATCAACCAAACCTCTGTTTTCTGTCAGATACATACTTGGGATTTTTGAGTGAGTCTGTATTTTGAACATCAAAATTCACTGAGAATGAGGATTAATTTCCTAGAGGGAATAAGGATTGTAGCTGTTTGTGCTAAGTGTTCAACAGATACAGATGAAGCCTCTAACCCCACAGCTTTTCAGGTGTGGCTTTCACTATGTTCTTCCTCAAAATAGTGAGGAGAAAACCCAGTTCATGTTATTTATATTAAATTGATTAACTTATAGAATTTACTTATGTTTAGGAGTTTAGTTGTGCATCTTTCTAAACCTTTCAGCCTGGAAACAACCCACCCACCGCAAGGTAGTGTATGTGGTGTTACTGCCTGGTAACTTCAAAGTAGCCTTGGTCTCTGATTTATAGAAAACAAACAAACATCCTTTTAAGTATCATGCTGATCAGCTGCAGTCATTATTTACTACAGACTGTTTAGGGTCACAATTTATGAAATTCCTGATGAAGATAACAGATCATCTTTTGAAGTGCCATCTCTCCAATTTTTTTTTCAGCTATGATGCAGAGACTACCTTTTCCTAGGTAGGATTATTTTATTTGCTCTCTTCAAAACCTGGCAGCGTTTATATGGCTTCTCCAAATCCTCACTCACTTTGTTCTTTTCACTGATATTTTTTTAGGCCTACAATGCTGTATTTTCACCTTATTTTTCACTTTTCCAAGTAAGTCCTTTCCATATTTTGAGGATATGTAACAAAAATCTGGGTNCGAAAAAAAAACTGGCTTTTTTTTACAAAAAAAAAAAAAAAAACAAAAAACCAAACCAAAACAACAACAACAAAAAACCAAACTTTTTACAGGTCTGGATTTTATTTTATATTCACATTTAGATTTTCTCACATCTGTTTCTTTTTTTGCAAGTATTCTGAGGGAACCACTTTGCATGAATTTTTTTTCTATTATAAAATACCTCAAATTCTATTCCTATGGATTTTAAATATTTTCATGTTCAGTTATCTGCAAAATAAAATTAGTCTTTAACTCAATATTGTTTCAAAATAAAAAAGACTATGGTTTTAGGAGGCAGACAGGAAGTTATGCCCTTTTGACCCAAAGAACTAAAAGGAAGGTTGGGAGGAAGATGATAAAGAAAAAGCAAAAGGAGAATACAATTTTTATGCCCTGGTCATAGATGTTAAAAGTTTTAAATTATCCCAGTAGGAGATACTTGGGGAGCAATCCCAGGCAGAATGTGGAAACATGTTGTAGTGCACCACACCATATTGACTTTTTCTCCTTGTCCCCTGGAACTGTAACTTGGATATAGCTATTCCCAGACATCTCACAGAAGACTGGGTTTTTGTGATCCTTTCAGCTGGTTATGTGTGAAATCAGTGTTTATGGGGACAAAATGCTACTGCACAGTTTTTTCAATCTAGGAAGTGCACATTACTGTGGAAGTGGAAGCCTCAGCTATGCAAATATTTGGGATCATGACTTCTTTTCTGTACCTTTGTTTTTTCTCTCTTTCTTACTTCATACTGGTTTTTTCCTTTTTTTTCCCTCCTATATTCTTCTCTGGCTTGCAGGTTTTTGTCGTTTGTTTTTAATCTGTTTTTCCTAAACTATTTATATTTATGCTTTTTTTATGTCCCCCAGCCCTCCTCACAATCTTCCAGTGCCTGTGGGAAAGGAGAATGGGGAAAAGCTTATCTTTTTCCATTCTGCAGATGGAAATCCAGAGGTTGTACACAGAGACATTCAGAGAGATTGGGGGAGCAGTGCTGTTGCTACAGGAGTCGTCTTTGCTTCCTCTCTTCTGCAGGAGCTTATCCTTAGAGAGTCCAGGGGACTCAGGACAGGAAAGCGCTCTGAAATTCTTGCCAGAAATAGAAAACAGGTAACCTGATCCTCCTTTTATCCCACAGAAACCTGAGGACGAATGGGTGTGCCCAGTAAGTGTGACAGCGAGGCAAGAAATTAAAAACAGTCCCATGAATGAGGAGGCTAAAAGAGAAGAAAGGGCAGAGATGCCCAGGACTGCACATTCTACATCTCCTTGGTATGTAGAAGGACAGGGAAAGGCAAAGACTTGCGCTGACCCCCTGTTGCATCAGCCAAAATGTACAGCCGGATGGTGAGATAAATTACTCCCACAACCAAGCAGATGAGCCTCACTGTCAGTGTGTCCCAGTGCTCCTCCTGGCCTGGGGCAGCTGAATGCAGAGTCCTCCTGCAACCTGGGATCAGGCAGAAGGGTCTAGCTAGTAAAGCAAAGTGACAAATGCATATGGACATTTCTCAGAAACCTAGCAATATTTTCAAAGTCTATGTCGTGACATTTTCTGCCTTGCCATAGATATGTGTCAAACACCTTGTACAAGCAAATCATTAGCTGCTGCAGAGCGCAAAACTTGTCTTTAATTAAAATTTATTCCACATATCCTGGACATTTGAATTTGTGACCCTTACATTTATTAAAACAAACTTTCTTACATCTGTTGGGTTGAAGTGTTATTGGAGCTTATGTTTTCAGGCACTTACACCAGGCAAATCTGAGCTTAATAAATGTCAGAAGACTGATGAAATTGTGATAGAGAAGAATTTAGTCCAATCTCTTCAGAATCAGGAGATCTAGAGGTGGGTGTAATAGCCCTACTTCATATTTGCACAGGCAGATGCACATGAGTTTCTCTTAAATTCAATTACTTCATTGTTTTTATAATATTTGACAACTTTTGCATACACTTGTCCTCTTAATATCTTTCCAGTACATCTAGCAATGAATAAGATGTAAAGCTGCTGATAAGCTGAATTGCATGTTTCCACTTAAATGTGCATTCCTTATTGGGATTTTTGTTATTTTTCTTTAGAAATGTCCCAATATTTTGCCTACCACATTTCCACTATACCTGTAGTTAATGCTCTTTCATTTCCTTTGTCTAGCACAAGATGCTGTTATTCCACAAAGTCCCAGGGAGAGTAGGAAAAAAAAAAGAGAAAAATGTTAGTTTAGGAAGTAAATCTGCTCAGTGTTTTATCCCAGCATCCTGTCCTCCTACTGCTTTTCATATGACCTTTTGCACTGCACAGAATTCATTACTGTTGTAAAAACCATGGTTATGCTTCTTACAAAATTTCAAGAAATCCATGCCCTGTTTTAAAGTAGATGGGATTCACAAATGACAAACCATGCTCTCTTTGAAATACTTTTCATTCAGTAGCAGCTCCGGAAGTTTGCTAATTAGACCCACTAAAGCAAAACACCACAGCAATAGTGCTGTGCAGAAGGAAAGAAGACATCATTATCACTCTATTATTTACCATTTCCCTACAGGACAGCACAGGGACCCTACTCAGGTCACAACTACAGTGTCAGGTGCTGTACACCACAAGTAGCAGTTCCTGCTTCAGGAAACGTGAAATTTGTGAATATATTTATAGGCAGGTTTGTGGCCCCCTGGTAACTCCTTTCATGGTTACCTGTACAAATGCTAGTGTAGGAATCCAGAAATGTTTGCTGCAGGATACAAACACCTGTGGTTTTCTCCAGGCTCAAGCCCAGTATAGTTTCACCTCCATGGAAGAATAATGGAACCTTAGTGTAAACGGAGTGGAGTAAGAGCCAAGACACTTTGTGTTCTTTAAATTAAAGATGCTTTATACATAGACATGTTTACTGAAAGGCCTTCCAAAGAGGCATAATTACGTAGGCATCTTTGTAATATGCCTGGGTCAATGCTGATGTTAGACAGTACTTACTCTGTGGGTCAGATGTATTGCTGCTGTTTGCAGCCCTTACCTGTCGGTCTGTAATGAATCAATCTGCAGAAGAACTAGACTAACCTGTATCTGTCTCAGCTTTCTTAATTGCAGACCACAAACACTGATAAAACCTAAAATGTTTGCTCAGTCTAGACTGAGCAGAGAAACGAAGGAGCTCATTGAATGTGTCCTTTGGGGAGCACCTTCAGCTCCTTTTAAGGAGGCAAAGTCTACGCATGGCACCAGAAATTCAGAGTGTGTACAAAAGCAACAAGTACTGATAAATAGCTTAAAAATAATTTAAATTAACACAAAATAATCAGGTTTGTGTGTGCTAAAGTTTGGGATTGCATTTAGCATCTCTGGAAAGTGCTGGCTAGACCATCCACCACAAATATGAGCAGCAGCTAAGACGCTGCCACCTCCCCTGTCCCATCCTAGAGGGGACAGGTCCCTTGCTTGCTGAAATGACCCCAGAGCTGCAAAGGCTGGCATCAGAGACACACCAAGTCATCCTGTCCCAGTGTCCCTTCCTGCACCTCCAGCTCCTTCAAGGAGAGGTATGCAGGAAGAGCCATCCCAGCTGACTGGCTAACAGAGGAGAACCTGCAACCTGAACCAGCAGCCTATGGTCACATCGCTGCCACAAGGTCTCTTTGCACAGACAGGCAGGAACGTGATCCCACTCCTCCAGACAACAGGATGAGAAGAGCCCTGTGGGCTATGGTGGGACAGGGCTGTTGATTCCTTCTGCTTGGAAGCTGGGCACTCTGTTTTACTGGAGCTACATTAAAAACAGCAGCCAAGGCCAAGTGCTGGGATATTTACAATCGAAAAACCTCAGGGCATCCAAGAGCATTTGGCTTTGGGTGCCAGGAAGGGCCATGCTGGGCTGTGAGTCAGCCTCGCTCTCCTTGGCAAGCCCATGGCCTCTGTTTGAGGGAGACAGTCCCCATCATGAACCCTAGTGCAGGTGGCCTGGTTTTGCCCTTTCACTGTCTGCATGCAGCTGGTGTGCTTCTGTCAGCACCTCAGCTCTTCTTGGTGCAAGTGGCACCTTCCACTGGAAGTAAAAAGTCACTTTCTAGCTCTGATGGAGCCAGAGAAAAGCCCAATGTGACTAAAGGGCTCAGGAGCCAGCAGGAAAGTCCAACTGCCATTGTTACTTTGGGTATTTTCTAAGAGCTCTCCATCCCAAAGAAGGCACACCCATGGTTTCCCCAACGGAGAGTTGGCTGTGGAATGGGGCATCAAGGCCTTCACCTTTTCTGGGCTGAAATGCTGCTGACAAGAGAGGCAGGCATCGGAGAGTGTTCTGCCTTGTTGGGAATGAGGTGTGCCTGGAGCTGAGGTTGCTCATGGTTTTGCCTGGCATCCAACTTGGGCACCTATTTTGGGCATGGAGACACACCTCTGGCCACCTGTCCTTTTTCTGTGATTTCCACATGGGGGACCTTGAAGGACTTTCTAAGAGTCCTCAGAGCAATTGTTTAAGGGCAGTGCCAGCAACTCTGGGAAAGCACCTTGATGGAAGCATTCCACCCAAAGCAGGATGCCTGGAACTGGATCCTTGCAGCCCTGATGCTCCCATCCATGCCAGCCACCAGCACTAGCCACTATGGGGGCGCCTCATGCTGCAGCAAAGCTGGAAGCCAAAGGAAGGAATTCCTGACTTGGCTGTCCTGAATCCAAAAATCTGAGATTCAGAATGAAAAAAAGAAAGAAATAAAAAAGCAGTTAGCTCTTCTCAATTGAGTTAATAATCGATGCATTTTCCAGGCTTGTCTCATCTGTCATAGAACAGGAAGCAATGCCCCAGAAAAACTTCAATTTTCATGTGTTACCTTGGCCCATGAGGGTCACAGAAACAGCCTTCCACCTGGGATAACCCAGGGCTCCTCATCCTGTGCAAACACAAGCAGCCAGCTCCCCTGTGTCTCTCTCCAGTGCCTGGGATCAACAGGCATCACTCTGGAAAAGGCTTTAAAGGGTTACCAGGCTGTGAGAGGGAAGGGTGGGGAGCGGAAGGAGCAGGAAGGCGCGGGGGAACCGCAATTCTCTTACAATCATCAGATCAAGTCACAGGGTGGAGGAGGATTTTCCAGATCCTCTGACCTTAAGGTTGGGGAGTGAAAGGAAGAGGAAGCACATTTGCACAGATCCTCTGTCAGAGCTTCCTCAGGGAGGGGCTCGGCCCTTCTGGCCCTTTGCTACATGCAGGGCCATGCACACACATATGCACAGCTAAATAAACATGGGAATGAAGTTCAAAGTAGACCCAGAAGAGAAAACATAATCTGTGGCAACCTGTAATTAACCCTTGTGTTCACCAGCCCCTCATATCTTAAACGTTAAGGGTGTAACCAGCCATAAAAGAAGATTTTTGCTGGGTAGCACGAATAACTTGCTGTCCTATAGCACATCCTAAGATCTTACTATCACCTTATGAGCCATTAAGCCTGATTATGCCTTTTGGGCAGGAATTTTAGCAGACTCAGGAAAGTAGGGAAACTGAGGCATAAAGCATAAATTAATTGCTGGGATCACTTGGAAATCCTGTGGTAGAGTTGGACAGGTGGCAGAGACCCCATAGTTCCCCATCACTTATTTTGTGCCTGATTCAAAGCCTATTGAAAACAGAAGGAGATTTTTACTGACTTTAATATGTTTTGGCTTAACCTCTTCTGCCACAAAGACATCATCATTTGTATTTTATAGGGCACCTGTCCTGCAGAACAGATATCTGAATCCTCAGCACAGGTTTCTGAGACAGTAATACATACTACAAATAGGCATGAAAGAATCTTTTTTTTTCTCAAAAAGTGATCATCAAAAGTAGCAATTCAAATGTTTGTTAATGATACAACCAAATCTCTTGGATGTTTTTCTCCTTTTTCTCCTCTTGGTCATGTTTTTTTTCCCCCTCTTTATTCTGTTTTCAAGCTACAGGAAGTTTTAGTATGGACCATTTTAGATTAGACACAGGATTCAGTGGGTGAGACCTTCCCTTCAGCAGATTTCGAAGAATGTTATCACTGTGAAGAGGCACTCAGAGCTGCAAAATTGACCAGTAGTTTATGTTTCTTAATCCTGAATAATTCCCCTCCTGAAGAATATTAAAAATAATAACCTATTATGCAAGAAATTAATCTTCTTAGAGTGGCAGATGAACTGCCCAAAGTGCCAAATTCACTAAGACCTCTTTTCGACAAGTATTTTTTCCTTTTACACACATCATAGTTGTGTGTGCGTGTCTGCAGCGGTGTGGTCCACTGGTAGGTGAGCCAGCTGAAGGCAGCTGAAACTTTTTCTAGAGTCACTAAGCTAATTTGCCAAGGCTACCAGCCATGCTGGCATCTCCATTGGCTCTGTGGCTGGATTTTCATCTCAATGGGTTCAGTCTCCTTCACTGTTAGTCTGATCACTTCTCAACATTTGCTCATTGTTTGTCAGTCTTTTTTTGACACATCTAAGCCTTTTTTTTCCTATCCACTTGTACTCCTACATCTCTTTTATTGCTCCTATGATGCTGATACAAGGAAATAATAAAACTCTTCTAGTGACCACATATTTTAATCTTTTGGCACTAAGTAGTGCTTACAACAGCATTCTGTTCACCATAACAGGGAAGAAACAGACCCTTTAAACAGTGATTTACAAACTCTTCCATCTGTCATTTTTATATCCAAGAACCACTGGTTCTGACAAATGAGCCAACACACCTGAACATTGGTACATTCTGTACTTCTGATGTTTCTTTTCTTCCAGTCATCAGCTTTGATTTAGACTATCTATTTTTTCCTCTTTCTTTTGAGTACTTTACTCCTGTGAAAAAGATAATGCTATTTACTGAATATTACCTTCTGGAAGTCTAAATTTGATTCCTACAAGCTAACAAAGATGGCAATAGACCACTTGTGATTACACATCATCTCTGCCCATTAGAAAAAAAATGCACAATTTGTAGATAAAGGGGCCTAGACAGGAGGAGAGCATTGAATGCTGTCTCCTTCAGAGACACCTAAGATCTCTTTATCTTTCTGGTTTACAACTGAAAGGGCTTTGCCATCAGGAGGTCTGCAGGTGGTGAAACCCAGGTGCCAGCTAATCCTGCCCACTGCTGGATTTCTGTGAGCCATGGTGTAGATGCAGTACTTGAAACGCTGGTGAGTGGCCTCTTCCAGGTCATCTCCATCCAGCCCCATCCTGCAGGAAGTCTCCAAGGGTGTTCAGTACGGGTCATCTTCAGGAGGCTCCAGGGAGAGTGGAACTGGCTATCTTAGACTGAACTCAATGCACAAGTGGTGACAGTCCCTCAATCTTTCTGGAATATGCAGCACAAAAATTCAGCTTCATCTCCCAATTCTTGATAATGCCTGTCGTCACTTGATGCCATCTTGGTAAATGTTGTACATATGACCTATCGAGTGTTAACCTGTTAGGCTCCTGGATGCTTCTAAATAACCCCAATATTCAAAATAGCTAAAACTTCATGTTCACTTTGTAGCTGCTGAGAAAATTGCAACCCTGTAATAACCTGGACTTCTGGACACAGTGGACTTCTGGACACAGTGACAGAACATCTTTAGCACCAGCAATTCATCGAGCAGCTGCAATTTTTTGTAGGTGTACCTTACTTATACACTGGTAAAAAAGTTCCCTTCAGTCCTTCCTGACCAGGTCATTCCTTTCTGTCTGTGACAGCACCTGGCTTTAAGATTTGCATCCTCTTGGAGCACTGATGTTATTACCAACAGGAGGAAAGAGCCAGGACTAGATTAAACCATACCCCTTACTACATCAGAGACAGGAACAACTGCAGGGTTTGCAGGAGGAAACAAAAGGCAAATCTAATTTCTTCAACTTAGCATTCCTTTAGTAGCATTTTGGGCATATAACAGGGAATTTCAAGCAGTGATACCTCATTGCATATTCCAAAGCTTAGTCCTGTGGGTGAGGGGAGGAGGAGGAGGACAGACAGTCTTTTTTTTCTGAAGGCTGGTATTCCTCCTGCCTTATCTTGGGGAGGCTTTCCTGAACCTGGTATCACAGGCTCTCCCACCAGCAGCCTTTGAATGATGCTGGTGACAGCTTCCTCTCCCATCTCCAGACCCACCTGGAATGGGGCACGGCTGGATGGGGTTCCCACAGGAGGACTTTGTGATGTAAACAATCCATTGTGAAAACTGAAAACCTAAGTTTTTAAATGCAAAGCTGAAAGAAGCTTGGTGCTTTCTCCCCAGTGTCAGGAAGAAAAGCTTCCAGCTTGTCAGTCATGTGTTTTTGCTCTGCCTTGTGTGGACAGAGTAGTCGTATTTGTCTTGCTTCACAGCTCCCAAGAGAGGCCAAAACTAGGTTACAACAGATTTTTACATTTCAGGAAGGACGTAGGGTCTTTCAAGGAGAAGAATAAACAGTGCCACTGTTCGCAACTCGAGCTGCCACTGGAGCTACATGGCAATGTCTTTTCATAAACCAGCCTCTCTTTACTTACTAACTGAACCAGTGCTCTCACAGGAAATCAGACAGCTTAGGCATTGGGCTCTGTGAAGCTTGCATCTTGTCACCTGCAAAAAGCACTCCACTGGATTTGGTCATGGTACTATGCATGGGGTCCTTTACTTTCTGCCATTTAATGAGGCTTTTAATGCTATGCAGGCAACAATTTGAGGCAAAATCCCATATCACATTTTAGAAATTGTTTGCCGCTCCAGGAACAGATGTCTGTTGCTAGCTGAGCATTTTTAGTTACAAAAAGTCATGGACATGGTTTAGAGGGATTGTATTCTTAAATAATTCGCAAAAAAAAAACTAGGGAATTGAAATTTTTTTTGCAATGTTTCCTGTTCTCCACTTAATTCCCGTATGATTCATCTCAGAAGTGTAAAGAGCAATCTTCTAACAGTGAGGTCAAAATCTAATAGTTTGGTCAAATCTTCTAGTAGTCCAAGCTCTGTCATAGTGGTGTACAATCAGTTATAGCTATCAATCTGGAAATTTGAGATAAGCCTTACAATTCTTTTGGGCATAATTTCTGAGAGGAAGAGAGAAGTGTCTGGGGAAATCCATCTGTGTGAATCCTCATTACTCCTAAATTTTCTACTTTTCTTATAAACAAGTATTGTGACCCAGACTTGGCTACAATTCTCATTTTCAAATTTCCATGCCTTATAGAACACCTGGCTAGCTGCTGACTTCTCAGGAGTAGGTTGAAGCATTTAAAGCTGCTCCTGATGAAGTAGCAGTGCCTGGCACCCATGTCAGAGGGTAGAAGTGGCTGGAGGGGTGCCAGCAAGAGTGCAGAAGAGGGACACAGGCCAGCACCACTGCTCGGGCATGCTGCTGAGTGCCCTTGCACTGGGGCAGGAGAAGGCAGCAACAGCCCCAAACCGGGAGTGTGCTGGCAGACTGCCTTCCTGCCCAGCTGCTGGAAACGTGGATGTGATTAAGTGAACTGTCCTGCCCATTAAACCCACTGGTACAGCAATTGCACAGTGAAGGTCAGCCTGAGCCACAACTGTGGGACACTTGGATGTCATGGATTTGTTTACCACATCACAGGAGTGGAGGCTAGTGTTAAAATTTGAAGTGTACTGGTCTCTGCAAACATTATGTTTCCTAGCTTGTGATTTCCATTACAAAGATCTTTCATCCTGTTATTGTTTGGTTGTTTGTTGGTCTGGGATTTTTTACCAGATAAGAACACCTGTATACTGGCATTGGAAAGGAGAGGGAATTATCCTGTAGCAGGAGCCAATAATGAATGAATGGATCAATTTTCTTTTGGAGAGGAACAGAGGGAACAGAGGATAGGGAGACATGGGAGGAAATGCTAAATGTTCAATTAATCAAATGAACTAGCGGATTCAACTTTGGAGAGTGCTTTACATGATATATTACCATGCAATTAAATGGCAGTATGGTGTGTTTTGGGTTACATCAAATTCAATTTAATTTCCTGTAAGCTGTCATGATGAAAATGAAGGCGAAAGCTGATTCTGTTGATCTCTTTTCCTCTAACCTACTGGACAGCTCCTCAGTGGACAAATGACTGTTTTCCTCAGGTTAGCTATATAAGAATATCATCCAAACTTAAACACTGTGAGGTAATGACTTGCTCGTGTAAACGGCTTCACTGCATGCCTTTGGGAAATATTTAGGATGTCATTTGAGTGAATGCACAGTGTATATAGCTTACTACGTGATGCTATATTTTCATTGCTCTTTGGTTTTGTTCCTCTTTTCTTTTGGTATTGCCAAAATCCATGATGATGGCTAATATTTTTCCAAATGCAAAAGTGAATCACTTTTTAAAGTGGTTGAAAACTAAAGATTGGGGGGTGGGAGGTGGAAATTAGTACTGCAAGCTTAAACAGGTTCATTTTGCCACTTTGTATCAGTCTTCAGTCACTAACACACCCTTCATCTAACACTGAATCTTACAATCACAATCCCCTCATGCATAAACACTTAATGTGGTTGTGTGAATGAAAGTGCTTAAACCAACATAGGAATGCACTGCAAAGTAGGGATGTACCTAAGTATATTCTTAAATGTTCACGGCTTTAATGAAAGTCTTGATTGTTGGCCAGTTACTACAGAGCTGAAGTGTTATTATTTCATATTCCTCTCATTATAAGAAACTCGAGTGGGTTTGCTAGCCTTAAATTACACAAAGTGAGTAATTCTTCAGTCCTTGTAGCATCTGCAGTTCCTGTAGCACACCACCACTGCCAGTCTGGAAAGAAGCATAACCTGGAGGAGGGAAGGAGTGCAGCAGGCCAGGGCTGAGAAGGAGAGCTAGGACAGAGACTACCTGAGATACACTGAGGCCATGTTAGCTCCTCCTTACTGATGTTAATTTGTAATTTTCATGAGCGCTATGATCAAATAAATTTACAGAAACATAATCCAGATTGCTGGGGCAGAGGAGCACTGAACACAGGGCTGTTCAAACATCCTGTGTATTATTGGCCCAGAGCCATTGCCAGCTGCAACATTTTTCTGTTAGAGAGATGAAATTGCTGCTCCTGAATGCACACAAATATTTAAACAACCAACACAATATAAAGCAATGGATATAAGGATGTTGTAGAAAATCAGCCTTTTGGCAATATATCTTGACAGGAGAGCAACAACCTAGTAAATCCCATCTAGCTTTTGGCAGAGCCTTAGCCTAACACTGGCCTCTAAAAATACATTTGTGTATAGATTTGATAGCAATCCCAACTTCTTGGGTCTTGGTTTTCCTTTCACCAAGTTATTACTAACACACCACATTTGACATGACTGTTCCACTTCATCTGAGACCTGCAAAATAAATATTCTCTTTCAGTTATGTTGAGCAATAACTATAAATAATTTGCATTTACAGCACCTTCTCTTGAAAACTGAAAGCACTTCATAAGTAGGAGGATCAGAGCCCTTTAATACTTCTGAGAGGCAGGGTATAATTTTCCTATTCAAAACTAGAGAAGCTATTGCAGAGAAAGTGTCACATTTGGTGTTGCAGCTGAAAAAGAAAGGCAGAGCCTTGAGGAGACATCGAGCCCCTTGAGTGCTTTTGCCACAAAACCGCCCAGCAGTAAATGAGAAACCTGCACGCACCATAACAGGGAAGTCACACTGAATGAAGTCAGTAGCAGTACCTCTGATGTACTACACCATTTTATAGTCAAAGATTTTTATGAAACCTGTTCATTTGAAGTACTTCCCATGAGGCATTTTGAGTCAGATTCAACCTGCTAAATAGGGGGGGAAATGCTAACTACCATTAAGGGGAAGGTCAAAACTGCACAGACTAGCAAATGTGGGAAATAAGCAGGCTGTCTACAACTCAACCAAGGAATGCTGGTAACTGGAGACCTCAGTCCTCCCACCATGTACGCCTCAGCAGACTCCTGCTGACTTGATGCTCCTCACAGCAGCAAAGATCTTCTCTCACAAAGGCACTTTATGACACTGAAGTGTTCAGAAGGCTCCCTCTTCTGTACCGCGAGGGTGGAGGGAGCTGGGCTGATACGAAGCCGGGTTTGTGCCGTCTCAGTGCCTTGTGACGGGAACTACAGCAATATGTTTCCTAGTAATGATCTTTCCAGGGTCTCAAAAGGCTTTATAAATTTTTAATGCTCCAAATTAGTTTTCTGATAGCCTTAATACAGGTTTATGATTTCAGTCTGTGAAACAATAGCTAGTGCATGTTCCCAGTTATTACGGTCCTACATATTTTCAGTAGTCTCTCAATTTTGTGTGAAGCTGCTTTTCTAGCAACAGACTTGGCAAGTTTTATCAACCTCAGCTCACTGTTCTGTGCTGGCCACAACACAGGGTGATTCAGGTCTCGCACAAATGAGTGTTAGAGTGGGTTTAACTTCTGAGCTTCCTGTGGAGTGGCTCCTCCTTTACACCAGGGTGGGTGCAGGATAAGGATCAAGCTATTGGTATTTACAATTTATCTGCCCTAGGAACTGTGCACCAGAGTCTACCTCTGTGATAAGGGTAGTGAATATATCCATTCTGCTCCACTTACAGGCATTCATTTCCTGTAATATAATTTTTAAGGTAGTTCAGTGAAAAGTGATTTTTTTCCTGTTCTTTTTGATCTCTCTTAAAGCCTTACTCCTACTTTTAGTTACTGTTGTTTAATTTTCAAGGAAAGAAAGGAGACTCGTTGAGCTGCTTAAGTCTCTCATTAATCACTCCAACTTAGCATGGTTTGTGTCAGCTGCAAGTCTCATGCAGAAGAGGGCAGCAGAGGCAGGGGCCGTGCATCTACCCACGTGTCTCTTTGTGGCATGCTTGTACCTGTTCTTTCCTGGTTTTTTTGTCATTTTAGTCCTGCTCCAATTGCATCATGGACACACTGGCACCATAAGGTCTGCAGAATCAAGTCTTTGCCTCTTCCTGTGGCATGTCAAGACCCCAGGCCCCCACCATGACCACAACGGATCAAGTGAGAAAAGCTAGAAGCAGTGCCAGAGAACAGAGTACACGGTGGGGAAAAAAGAGCTTGTCTTCACCCTGCCTGGCTGCAGCAAGCTATGAAGCAGGTAAGAACACTGGGAGAGCATTGGTGCTGCGTGTCTGCAACACAGCAGGTTTGCTCCTGCCTCCTACACGAAGTCACTTATGGTGACAGTTTGGTCTCTGTCAACAACAACCTCTGGTCATCATGGATGAAAACTCCTGTTCCCCAAGGAGGAGCAGTTTGGACACTCTGCCATGGGCAATGAACTGTTCACGGAGATGGCTGATTTTCTTCTATCTGAAGAGTGTAGATAGGGGTGCCCTGTCTGCAGCTTTACACTTCTTTCTTTACATTTCTTCCTTTCTCCTCCTAAGAAAACTTTACAGAGGAAAGTGTATGTGTTAGGCAACTGCTCACTTCTATCTGTGCTTCTTGAAGAGCTCATGATTCCTGGTTATTTATCTGGTTTGTGTACATGAGAATGTGGCACTTGAGTTGTGTTTGGATGGAGAGAAAGTAAGTAATGGTGTGATGTGTTCGGCAGTTTTTCCTCTTGAAGACATAATGAGGCTGTTTAATGCTGGACCATTGTTTCTTCTGCAAGCTCTGATGTAAAACCTCTTGCTGCCACCATCAGGACACCAAAATATAATTTATTTTTTTTTTCATTACACAGCATCAAATAAGTCAGTAGAACCAATAAAAATGTCACTGAGACATAAATTTTTTGAATGTACACAACAATATGTACTGGATTGTTGTCTCTCCAGGGAGATGTCCACAAGGAGAAGTGTGTGTGTGTCAGGGGATGTGTCTATAATCTGTGCAATAGTCATCTGGTAAATAAAATCTAATTAAAATAACTTGCATTGCATATATTTATGGACATGAATTAAAGGGACATTTAATAATAACACTGTAAAAACATTATGAATATTTTTGCTTGTACTTCAGTACATGATGTATGGCTCACTGAATATTGTCTTCTTTCCATGTTGATTATGACTGCCTTCATGAATTCTCAGAGAGCTTTTGTGTATAACCTGGAAATCTAAATTCTTAAAACGTTCTTTCTGACACTTTCCAAATTCAGTCACAATTTTCTATGAAATATTCAACTATCTAACACCAAATATAGTCAGGAAGTACCACATCAACATGGTATCACTTGGCTATCATCAGGAAGTGTTGCTGGAAGCTGGACTGGGCAGGGTGTCAGGAGATGGAAATGGTCTCCTTCTAATGTGATATTACCAGAGAATTTTATATTCTCTGTATAGATGTGTAGTAGCTTTGTGTAGTCCAAACAAAGAATCACTAATACAACAATAAATAATAAAGGCATTTCAGAGTACACTGCAATGCAACACAGCAGACAGCTTTTGCAGCCAAGCATGTGGAACAGCATGTGCTCTACTGCCCTGTCTGCATTAAATTTTTGTTTATGCCTATTCGCTAAAAAATTATATCCCAATCCAGGTGAATATGGCTTGGATGTTTTCAATTAAAATTATATCAGCCTTAAATCAAACTGTCTTCCCTGAAGAAGTTAAGCTACCCTCCTTCAGTGTCAGTAGCTCTCTACCTACTCTGCAGTTTCTCCAGTCCACTGCTGTGCTCTTGGTGCTGTGGCTAAGGACCCCAGGACCCCCATGGGTGTAAAAGCAAATCAAATACATAAAGAATTTACAGGCACACTAAAGGTAAGTAGATATTTACTGTCAGCAATTATGTGCCTACCTGCATCCTCATTGTCCAATGACATCACAGATGTTCTAAGGAATGCCCTTGTGACTTTACTGCTTTAATGTGTGTAAGCCAGCACTGAAAAATCTGTAGGAAGAACCTTTGCTTTCCTGAATGAAGAGGGCCCAGTCTTTGATAGCGAGTTGTTTTGCGACGCATTTGTTCTTTTATGGCTGTATCAAAAAGATCTTCCTGTAATTCCCAGTAATTCCTTTAAAAGGAGAGGCAAATTAAAGTGGAAAGCAGTGGGATTACCAGGGCAGTGAAGAGCATTTGTTATGGTCATTTATGGGAACAGTTTTGAGAACCCATAGGGGTTTCTCCACAGCTCAGTAAACGGAAGCGTTTGGCCCTGATGGGCTTAGAGAAGAGATCACAGGGAAGTCCATGGAGAAAGAGGCCATGGAAAATGAAGAGGTGCAGAGTGAGGACAAGGACCCTGCAGTCTTGCAACTTGCAGCTGACAATCTCTCGTGGGACGGATGGGAATTTCTTCTGGACTACATTTCTTGAAGTGCTGGGGAAATACTCTGGGTCATCAAGGAGGCTGGAAGAGCAGGAGAGTACAGGCTACAGCAGAGCTAGCAGGTTTGAGGTCTAGGTCTGAGACTCACAGAGTTCTTCCAGTCTTAGGAACGGGGCAGGAAGGTTCCCAGGTGGGGGACTCCTATAGCTGAATTTTAACTTTTGAGGAACTTTAGCTGAATTTTAACTTTGGAAGAACTTTATGCCAAAGGAGCACAAAGCACAACAGCAACTTCCCAGCCTGCTTAGGGCAGCTGATTCAAGTGTGAAATCAAGGCATGATATCAGCTAGCTATGTGTTACTGCAGACCAGTAAGGACTGTCAGGCTGCTGGGAGGGTAGTGTTGCACAGCTGTGGTTGTGCTGAAAATTACTCATGTTCTGGATGAACATTTACAGACTTTCAGGAAAAATACTTCCAATTACCTGAGCTTCCATGGAGGTCTGTGGAGGAAGACGTGGTCCTAAACCTCTTTACCAGCCTCTAAACCATTTACCACCCATCCAGTTTTATACAGCACTAACAGCTCAGATTACATCCAGGTGGGGAAATGGTGTGGCTGTGCCATTCCTTCAGCCAGTTCTCCCCACCGTGGAAACATGCTCTGCTCACACTGCTGGAACAGGTGACTGGCTTTGCTGTATTGTCACTTGCACTTGCACCAGCCATGGTCTGTTAAGTAACTAAATGCAGGAGGAGTAGTTTTGTGTGAGGTGGAACTATGATTATCCGGTGCTGTCTCATGTTTGAATTATCTGGAATCTATGGAAACATGAACTCTAGCAGATGATTTTCCTCTACTTGAGAAGAAATGGTTCATAATGTTTCTCCTCTGTGATGCTAAAGAGGGTAAAATGTCTCAGCCTTTCCCTCCATAGAGGCACTAGTAGGATTTTTCTTCCCAGTTACTTATTTTCATTTAATTATACTAAGCATAATTTTTTCCAACTCACAGTAGCTGGGTTAAGCACACTGGGTTGTTACTCCCCTGCTTGTGACCAGTCTCAAACACAGTGAGAGTGGTTTCATTTTGTAGGTGCTCACCTCCAAAACAAACAAATACATCTGTCTGCCTGCACCAGCATAGCATCAGCTAGCCTTCCAGCAGAGCTAGAAGAAGTCAAAATTAGAAGAAGGCTGTATTCCTGATATAGCTGAGTAACAAGAGCTGTAAGCAGGTATTTGTGACCCTCTAAGGATGGTCTTTGCAGGACAGGTACCCAAGCAATCAGAGTACTGGGAGTCCTACTCTCAGCTCTGGAGAACATGCCGGGGTCATACTGCGAGTAAGGCTGTGGAAAGCTGCTATTCTCTGCACTGAGAGCAGTACAGGACAATCTGAAACAAAATTTTAGTGGGAACAACCACTCTTGCTTTGTGCTTTCCAGAACCAGAGGCAAAAATACCTCCTTCTTTTATTAATGTATTGGGTATGTGGATGGTTCCCTTTGCTCTCTTTCCACATTTTGGGTATGTTTGTGTATTGTATTACAATAACCTGCAAATGGATTTGATAGGGACAGATTCCAGCCCTGAATATTTAAATAGTCAGACTGGATTGATGTATCTCTTTCTGCAAAGATGAGATCCTCTTTTTTTCCATGCAAAGGCACAAAAGGGCAGGGGGGGAAGGCTAAGGGGAATGTGGGAAAGGCATGAAAAATGAGGAAAGCGGCACCTGGAAAGGGCAAAGGGAAATGGAAAGAGCTCCACACACAAGCCCTCTTTGGCTCACGAATTTAACGTGTGTAATGTTTCTTATGAGAAGTCATGTGAGCAATTTAAACTAGCCCCTAGGCAAGTCTAATCTGAACAAGCTGCTCTGAGACAAGCTACAAATTGCAGGATTTAATAAAAAGGGTTAGCAGAACAGAGGATAACACAGGAGGCGAAATGCTAGTGTAATATCAGAACTAGAAATGAAGTCTCTATGAGCAGATCCTAAAAACTCATTACACTGAGGTAGCCAAGGCTGAAAAGGAGATATTGCATCAAAATTCTGCCCAGTTGGGGGTGTGTATTGCATAAAGTATCCTGACACTGACTTCCTATCCATGAAGAGTGACACAGTTCTTGTATCTCGTTTGCACCCCTGCTGTGTCCTTGTCTTACATTGTGTCGCTACCATTAGGTGTCACCACTCCACAGCAGCAGATTTCTGAGGAGGTAAGCTAGAAACGCACATCTAATATGACAGATGCACTCTTTCTTTCTTAAGGGTTCCTCTACTCCTACAAAACGATTTTCCTGGCTAACGAGCAGAGCTACTGCAGCAGACAGCAAGAGTGGCACTGGATGAGACTGAGCAGATCCTGAAAGTCCCTGGCATCATTGGAACAGTTTGGTTTCAGGCTCTTAATATTGAGGTTCAACTTCTGTGTAGGTTCGGCCTCAACACTGTAAAGCAAGGCTCCCACCTGGCCTTCAGAATGCGCCGCTTGCCTTGCTTGGCACTCGTTTGGCTGGAATGAGCTGGGTCTGAGCTTTGCCACTGCTCCTGCACGTGGTGCTTCTTGGCTTCACATCATCCGTGCTTGTCCAACAGACCAAGAGTCTATCTGTGGGTTCACAGCAGCCAAAGTTGCAATGGGGCTAACGTGGCTAATTGTGTTTCCTGAGGAAAACAGCTGGAAATGCGTTCTTTCCTCTCTGCCTCATGTACTGTAATCCTCTACACCTTCCCCATGAGAAGAGATTGTGTAACAGGGGATTGAACACTGGTACAACACTACTCCTGAGACATACAAGTGTCATCTACCTGGAGAAACAGATTTTGGAAATATCAAAATTAGTTGTTAACTGGTCACAATTACAGGGATGGCCAGAAAACCTCACTCAAGTCTTCATGGAGTTAAACAACCCTGTACACAGAAGTTTCCATAATAAACTGTTAACAATGGCTGAAATATCCAGTTCAGACAGATTAGGTCTATGCAAGCTTGGCTTCCAAGCAAATCCTCAAGCAATGACAGTAAGTTGTTGGCTCCTAGAGCTGCTGTCTGACCCCACTCCTTGAAGAGTAGGAGGGCTCCAGATTCCTGAGCACAGTGGCCAGGGCAGGGCATGAATTGCCAGACTGCAACCTGCAACATCTTTCCAATTAATTCAGTAATTTCAAAAAACCAAAAAAAAACCTTTTTAAATTCAAGGTTCATTTTTTCTCCTGTAACTGATATTTCCTTAGCAACATACACAAGTGACTGAAGGAGAGAACATGAGTCACAATGTGAAATTAAATACCATTTGTAATTTTTGCTGACAGGTGAGCGCTCTGTCACGCTGACTACCGCCACCAAGCTCATTTTGGCTGGAGACTGTTCAGACCCACTTCTTGGATGTGACAACCTCTTTTTTACTATTGGGAGAGTAACACCAACTGAGCCAAGTGTGAGGGCCCCATGGTAATAATCTTCTCTTCCTACCTTTCACCTTTCTCCCATCAGGGGAGAAAGCGAGAGGGTTTTCTTTCCTTTCCACATTCTCTTGCTCCTTAATGAAGTTGTATCCGAAGAGGTTGCAGGGCCCCTGTGATGTTAGGCCCTGCAGCCATATGCCTTCCCCATAAAGCTTTGTAGTCAAAATCACAAGAGAGGTGAAGGGGAAACTACTCTCATTTAGCAAAACTTTCAAAATGAGTCACACAAAGAGCCTGTGGCAGAGCCCAGATGAGCATCATGTTCTCTGAAGTCCCAGTCAGTGTCTGGGACAAGATCCACACTGAGCAGATCTGTATCCTTCCAGTCAGACACTACACTTCCCAGTGGGATATATGGCTTGCCAGGGATAAAAATGATATATCTAATTAGGAACACAATCAATTAACAGAGTCCAGAAGCAGGCTGAAGCAAGGGCTCACCTCACTCAGCACCTTCGTCCTGTTCAAGGAGAACAGCATAAGATGAAGTATGGGGCGATTTTTACCCCTGCTATAATCTCCCAGGTTATGGAAACCTGCACTTTACAGATTTCAGGAGCTGGAGGCTGCATCCACTCAGAAGTGTTTTAAAGCACTGTTAGATCTGGACTTCACAACTGTTTAACTCGTTTGAATCTCTTTGTAGTCCCAGTGTCCACAATATCCTGTGACAATGAGTTTCATAGTTTAAATGGCTGCATTTAACTCAACTGCATGAAAAACTGCTTTCTTTTTCATACCGGCTTGCCAAAAATTTTGTTGTTTGCCTCCTAGTTCTCCTTTTATAAGGAACAATAAATAACCACTCTCAGTTCATCTTCCCCAGACCACTTGTGATTTTACAGACATCTATTTTAAAAAATGCTTAGAATATATTCCCTGAGCTTTCATCAATGTCTTCACAGAAATATAAAACCTGTTTCATATTACTTGGGTTGAAGCTTGCTGTGGCTATTGTCCAGCTACATATTTTAGCAACAAAAGTAAATATATTCAGCTCAGCCTCTTGCATCATTTTGTGTATTTGTCTGGCAATATTGCTTCCTTCTTTTCAGGGTTTGGTGGGACGTATGTTTTTAAAAGCAAGACTGGATGAATACTTCCCTCATTGGACTGTCTCAGGCACTCAAGGGTACTCCAGAGACCAACTGGAGAAAAATAGTGGGGGAGGGGGGAATCCTGCTGGATACTGGTGGTAGAAGAAGGGCAAGCACTGCACTTCCCATGAGCTGGACTGATGGCTGGAAAATATCACCTGTCAGTGGGCACAAGTCCTCAAAGGGTGACTAAACTTCCAGCACCTCTTTGTGTGCATGGGGGTTCACCCCACAGTTTGAGGTTTGCTGTCAGCTGCGAATAGGAATGGGGTGCAGTTATACATTAAAAGCAAGCTGAAGTCAAAACCAGGTGTAGCTGCTTACTTCTAATAAATTTTGGGAGAGAGGTGGTGCAGTGTGAAAAGTCATATGCAGGATTCCTTTCCTTTCCTTTTCCTTTCCTTTTCCTTTCCTTTTCCTTTTCCTTTTCCTTTTCCTTTCCTTTCCTTTCCTTTCCTTTCCCTTTCCTTTCCTTTCCCTTCCTTTCCCTTCCTTTCCCTTCCTTCCCTTCCCTTCCCTTCCCTTTCCTTTCCTTTCCTTTCCTTTCCTTTCCTTTCCTTTCCTTTCCTTTCCTTTCCTTTCCTTTCCTTTCCTTTCCTTTCCTTTCCTTTCCTTTCCCTTTCCTTTCCTTTCCCTTTCCTTTCCTTTCCCTTTCCTTTCCTTTTCCTTTCCTTTCCTTTCCTTTCCTTTCCTTTCCTTTCCTTTCCTTTCCTTTCCTTTCCTTTCCTTTCCTTTCCTTTCCTTTCCTTTCCCTTCCTTTCCTTCCCTTCCCTTTCCTTTCCTTTCCTTTCCTTTCCTTTCCTTTCCTTTCCTTTCCTTTCCTTTCCTTGTCACTGCCCTAGTGGAAAGAGAGACTGCCCAGCATGTCTGCGCTCGCCTGTTTGTTCATTTCTTTGAGGTGCTTGGCACACTTTTAGCCTCCTTCTGGCAGCCCATACACTGATGTAAAATTTACCCCGCCAGGAAACGCTGGTAAGATAATGAGGGCAATCAGACAGGAAACAAAAGTTTAAAAAAAAATAAATACCCCACCACTGAAAAGAGAAATCTATCAATTCCTGGTAGAAATGGTGCCTTTTATATTCTGTGAGTGGGATGATGTTGAGAAGGCTTTGTGCTGCGCTTTGTAAAAAGCAGGAGAGAAGGGATGTTGGGAAGATTTAAGCTGCTATACTTGCACCAGACCACATGTGGTCTGTCTGCACTATTTCTGAGAATCATCTTGGTGGGGATGGCCAAGGCTCAGTGGGTCCATGGGCTCCTTGGAGAGTGGCTGGGTTATCCCATCAGCCTTGCGTGGTGCTCCTTACAGCCCAGCCCTGGCTAATGGGGGGCAAGACGGTGAAAGGTGGCAGTATGGGAAGCTGGGGTGCTTTATTCCTCACAAAATCACAAATCCTTCATTGCTGACTGTTTGCTCTCCTGGCTCACAGAGAGCATGGCTGAAGGAAGGTCTTACCACTGGTCCTGGCAAATTCCAATTCCCAGAACTACAAAGGGGATGCAGCCCCCTTGGCCACCCTGGAATGCCTGAAACCAGATCCCAGACAGCTAAATGGGCTCCCTGGGACTTCAAGCAGAAACCTGCAGAGGTCAGGCTCTTGCAAAATAAATGTATTTGAACATGTCTTCTGACAAAGTCTTCCAGACTTATTATTTCTCCTTAATGAGATTATTTGAGCCAAAATTACTTCAGCTTCTGCTAAAGAGAGCCATCTATGCTATTTCTTCAGTCCAGACCGTGCAGTGTCTGCCCAAGCACCCTTGTGTGTGTTCAGGACGAGAAGATCCCACTCCTCTGAGGAGTCCCAGCAGTTACAAGAAGTATTTCTTTCCGTGCCTGAGGTACTGCCTATATCTGAGTGCAATTCTTGATCATCCAGAGTTTTCGGCTCTGGCCTCTTGGGCTTTCTTGAACTTTTGTCTCTGCTGAAGATGGCCTTGGACAACTCAGCTAAGACTTTCTTTCAGGTCATGTGAGGAGTAAAGTGAAAAAGCATCTCAGCTCACTCCTGGTTATCTGAACTCAGCCAGACTCAGGGAGTAAGGATGCAGCCCCAAAATTTTCCCTTGTGCTGGGGATGTCCCCCACCTATTTCAGCAGGGAAACCAAGGGGGAGAAGTGGAAAGGTCTGCAGTTCATGGCCCTGAACGAAACCTGCACAGGATCCCTTTCCTCTTGGTGTGAGGCCTTTCCCGAGAAGGTCCTGTTTCCCAAGTCTGGAGCTCTCTGTGCAGAGAAAGGGCAGGGCTGCAGACATCGTGCTGTAGCAACGTCACGTAGCTGAGGTAACGCATAGGGGGCCAAGAGGAGGAGATCAATGCCTCCACTGAGAGCACCACACGTGTGGAAACCTGGATGGATGGGATGCTCCATAGGTTTATAGGGGAGAGACTTCCACCTGAATAGCATATTTAATCCGTTCATGTATTATGTTCCACGTTATGCAATAAATTGTGGGAGAGGTAGGAAGACACTTCTGCCTTGTGAAATATCCATGGCAGAAAACGGCTATGCAAGAAGTATGGAAATTATTTCCTGTGTTGTGAAAGGCTGGCTGTGCCTGTGGTAAGGCTCTCCAGTTATTCTCAGACTTGGGGAATCCACATAGAGACAAAGAGGGAAGTCTGCTAGTACATCTATTTGGGAAGACTTCACTTTGTGGCCAGAACACTGTGGTCTTTGTGGGTATTTCTGCAAAGGAGCTGAGATATCCAGAGCAAAGAAAAAGCAGAAACAACTAACGAAGAGCACTGCAGGGAGCAGCTTATGATGCAGAGTAAATGCTGGTACCTATTGACCAGTAGCTGAAATGAGCATAAGGAAAGGCTTGCCTGTGTTTGAGAAATAGAGGACAACAAACTGTGAACAAGCAGTTTCTGTTCACACCCTTACAGCCCTTCACTGAGGAATGATAAAGAATCACATTATCATTCAGTGATTTTGGAGAAAGCATTTGTCTTTGACTCGTTCGAAAAATCTTTTGCTTCCTTTCTTGCTTTTTTTTTCTTTCTTCTCCTCTATAATATTGTTTGATTAAACTTCTTTCATTGCTTATTGTGAAAAAGCAGAGTTTTTTAAGTATTGGCATAGAATAACTCCATTTTTTCAGCTTGAACTCTACAAATTGAGGCCAATGCTGCTGCCAGGCAAAACCTAGCAGAAGAGTCACAGAGGGAAGTTCAGGCTTAAAAATATGAGATTCTTATGTGTCCAACACAGAGCTTTTGAAATTTGGAGAGACTGACATCACATAAGGCTGCATGGTAATATAAACTTGCTCTAATAAGCAGCCTTCAGCTCACACCCCGAGTCTATGCATAAGAGGGGGCAGAAATGTAGTATCAAATCGTTTGCAAAAATTTCCATTTGTTGGTGCTGCATCAACAGCAGAATGCTGCAGGTGGTGTGACTCTAGTAAACCAGGCAGAAGAAATAAGCAATGCCTCTGCAACCTCCAAAGTTACAGGGATACTATTGCCCTAACTGAAAAGAGGAAAGCACATGACTGAGCTATTCTTACAAAATTGTAATAGAAGATTTTGCTGTTTAATAAATATTTCTTCTCTGCTCCCACTCTTGAATAAAGACATCTTTAACTGAGATGTATAAGACTTCTGCTTTTTGATTGCATCTTTGAGTAATAAAGTATTTTTTCTGCACAATTACTTTGTTTCTACTTGTGTTTTTGCTCTGGTTTTCATTCCTGCTCTGAATTTGGATGTGCGGGACAAATATCCAGATAATTACTTGCACTGTTTCCCTGAAGAATCAAAGAAAGGTTCCAAGAAGCCAATC
>VZRQ01003237.1:872949-913727 GCA_013397975.1 Machaerirhynchus nigripectus | reverse complement strand
TGGAGACTGACAGCGCCTCGCAGCCCCCGGTTCCCGCTTAGCCCCCCAGAGCCGGCGCGGTGCGCAAGGGACTGTGTCTCTTCCTTAAAAACGGCGAAGAGCATGCTACCGAAAAGATGGGAATAAATCACTGGAAATCTAGATTTAGGGGCTTTTTTCACCTGTGTGTTTCGTTATGCCAGCTGCTTTCTCTGTTACCTCTACAAACAGGCATATGAACCTCTTAAGCTTCTCATTATATGCGAAGTTTGGGGGCTGGTGGGCTTTTGTCATGCTGACTCCATAAAATTCCTTTGTGGTTGGTGCTTATTTTTTTAGGAAAAGAGCCCAGTCCTCTTAGTAATAAAGAGTAACGCCTTGTTCGTGCTAAAAATGAGTACTGCACTATTTAATTCATCTTCCTTTGCATGAAGGTCTGGATTCTCAGTGGCGTGTTCCAGGATGGAAGCCTTAGCAGGGGCTTTTATACTGTTCTCCTCACTTCATAGCAGTACTGTGGAGTTGTTACCTTTGTAGTTTGTTTAATAATCTCACTTCTATGGTTAGAAGTTGGTTTTCTTTCTTTTTCTCCTCCAGCTTTCCCAGATCAGTGCTGCTCTCTTAAAATGCTGATTTCCAGTGGTCAACACAGTTAGACAGCTTTTCTGGTTTTACTTAGTAAATACTTTTTCCTTCAGGGACACTTGTGTTTAAGATTTCATAGTGCTTCATTTATTATTACATTATTTAACTGGTATGCAATATGTTCTTTATCACAGATCCTGGATACAAGAGATGTACAGGTATTCAAAGTGACTGTAAATGGACAGGATGCACAATTTGCTTTTGGAGAAAAGCACAGTTTCAAGGGGACCCCGCTAGAAATCACATTTCCTAATGAACTAAGAAGGTACACGCTTTTTCCTGTTCCTGTAGGTGGTTTTCAAAATGCACTCTATAAGCTGCTTGTCTGCCTGTAGGGTTGTTGAGTAAAGCTTGCAAGGGGATTTATAAATTAGAATTAGAGTATTGCATTCATTTGGTATGATCTTGTAGATTAATGTTATATTTGGCTTTCATTAGTCTAAACTTTGGGAGTCTTTGTACCTGACCCCAGATTTTATATCTTGTACAAAATTACTTACTACACTGAGTAGCAAAATGATGTGTAATGTATCACAATTTTTCCAGTGCTTATCATCAGTAACATTGTTTCTGCTTTAACTACATGAATTTTGTCTAGTTCAGAATTGTTACAGTATAGTGCACATGGAGCTACAGCCCCTGTTGGATCTTCTTTTATACAAGGACTGGTTCTGCATTTGTGTAGAACTTCGGGTTATTGCTGTGATTAGGTAGAAGCATGTTTTCAAATAATGAAAGTTTTACTTTTTTGACTACGCTAAGTCCAAGTCCCTGAAAACTGGAACTTGGGTTTCGGGAGCGTGGTGGAGAGTGAACTAACCATAGTCTACCTCTTAAGCTGCATGAATTCAAAAGCTGTTGCCAAATTACAATATGCTTTTTAGCAGTTTGCTTTGTATGTTGTAACTCAGTATCTCGGTCTTTCACGGTGCCAAAGCGGAAAGCTGTGATTGTATAAGGAAGTTCCCTTGTCTGAAGACAACTGAATATTAAGTTGCTTCTTACTTTTTATTGTTTGGTTTTTAGAACTCGTCAGTACCTCTAAAAACTCCTTCAGTTTAGTTTGGTTTCCAAGTTTTTGGTTTTTTAAATGTTGTACTCTGAATTAGTGCAGTTAAGAAACACAAATAATGAGGAAGAGGAAGGAATGTCATAAAATAGCTGTCCCTTCTGGAGAAACACTTAGGGTCTGTTACGAAATTGAGCAAATGAAGTACTTAAGCAAACAGGCCACATCAGAAATATAGGCCTGTTTCTTTTGTTTGACTTTCAGCTGCCTTTTCTATTTTTTAAAAGTGCTAAATTTCCTGGTAAGAAAAGAAAAAAGAGGGAGGTATGAGTTGTGATCGTAAGAATTTGTAATCTTGTGTGAGACATAGTCCCCCACATAACTATCAATAAAACAGCGATAGGAAAGGGTAGGAGTTACAACTGGAAGTCTGATTGTTCAGAAAGCAATGTGCCTTATGGTAATACCAATTATTTTCTTTTTTCTTGTCTAATATGTACTTTGGAATACTGGTTATAAACCAGATGTGTACACCTGGTCAGCTTATCTAGTGTCCAACTCCTCTGATTAGCTGAAGTTTGTTCTGATTTATGGCTGGATTGTTTATTCCAAGAGTTGCATGTGTAATCTGGAACTTTCTGAGAGCAGAAGCAAGTACGTCCATGTGCTTTTGGTGTCAGTGATAGTTAAGATATGTTTTTAATAAATAAAGAATATGAATGTGTCAGGTTTGTATGTGTTCTCTTGTTAGCAAACTGACACGTGTTTTACACATAACTGTTAATTTTTACTTGACACCAGTTCTGAAACCCTGAATAAAATTTGAACATTATTTATTTTTCTTGTTAACCTCTACTGTTAATAGGAATTTTCTGTAATTGCTGATCATTTTCAGGGTGTTTTTTTCTTCTCAATGATAATACTTGCAGAACATTAACATCAGATGCAAAATCTAATTTTTTTTAATCTACAGAATACACATTCTATGTTATTCAGTCATGTATCTTCTTATGTAGGGTTTTGCATCTTTTTGTCTATTGCAGAGGGTTTTTTACACTTACATGTACAAGGTTACTTAGTTGTGACAAAACTATATACATGTAGCTGGTCCAAATAGTTCAAAGAAAAGACCTGTGCTCTCCATGAAGAGAGAAGAGGAAAAGTTTCTGGTTAGTAAAAATAATAATAAAAGTGCCTCGGGACGTAAAAATTGAAATTGAAAAAAAAAAATAGCCATTTTTTACTATCATAATTGAAAGGGAATAATTGCTTATATGATACTTGTTCTCATTTTTAATGCATTTGAGACACTGCTGCAGACCTATTTTCCAGACGCCTTTGCAGAGGAATTTCAGTGTGATCAGGATTTGTGTCAAAACAGTCTGACTGTGTTCTTTATTATACAGGGGACAAGAAGCAATTGTTGAAATCTCTTTTGAAAGCTCTCCACAGTCTTCAGCTCTCCAGTGGTTTACTCCGGAACAAACTTCTGGAAAGAAACACCCATTTCTCTTCAGCCAATGCCAGGTTGAGTTCATTTTTTCCAAACTTGTTGACATACCACTGTAATTTCCCTTGGTTTCTAAACAACTGGAGAAAAAGGCTAGAAGTGGGAAGAACAGTAGCCTGGAATTTCTAGTTGCATGTGTCAAAGGTCCTAAATGAAAACCCTTAATGTCAGGGCGTTGTTGAGATTTTATTGTATGTTAGCAGTTTAGTAATTCTGGAACTGCTTTACCTGCTCCAGTATTCTTGTTGAAGAACATACAGTTCTTTACAATCAATAGATGTGTCTATTGATCTGTCTTACCTACTATTACTCTTTTACAGAGGCCTGTAAGCTCTAACAGATAGAAGTACTGGCTTATAGATCATAAATTCTCTGGAGGAGCAGTATAGATTTCCACTATAGTGTATTAGTTGATTTATTTCTAGTCCTCTGCATTAGAAAAAGTGTTTTGTTTCATCTTTTTTTCTTTTCTTTCCTCCCTCTCTAGGCTACCCACTGCAGAGCCATTTTTCCATGCCAAGACACACCTGCTGTGAAACTAACCTACTATGCAGAGGTAGATGAACCTAAGTCATGTGTCTTAACTAAAGACAACTGTACAATGGGTGAATTTATATTGGTTGGGGTTTTTTGGTAGCTGCCAGCATGTGGCCTAATATAAAAACAGAATATTGACTTTTAGCTTAATGTGAGAGGAAAGAACTGCTGATCTTGCTTGTGGCAGTTCTCTAACTTTACCATTTCCTTTTTGTATATATCAACTCTTTTTTCATTGATATGTATCTATTTTCAAAAGGAAATAAATGTATAGTAGTAAGAAAGAAATATGCTCTAAAATCAGGAAAAGCTGACAGTAAGACAGCAAGGAGTGCTGTAAAGTAAAAAATACCTGAAATGACTCTCATGTATGCGTTAAGTAATATATTCTGGTATATAGTTAGAGAATCTTTGCAGTCCTGGTGTAAATAGTTTTAAGGAAGCAAAAAGCAAGATGCTCACTGTGACATTACAATTCAGTTGTCTGAAGAAAGTGAGCTTTTAAACTTCTGTCAGAGGTACTCCTCTGATTAATTCAATATTACCAGTCTTCAAGACAACATTTTCCATATGCCTTTTGTTCTACTTGACAGAGATGACTTAACAGCAGAACAAATCTGGGCTACTCTTTGTTATCAGCTCCTTGTAGTATGGAGTGTAATGCTAAATGCCAGCTGCGTTGCTTACAGTTGGGTGCCCTTTCAGATCTCCGTCCCAAAGGAGCTGGTGGCTCTGATGAGCGCTAATCGCGATGGAGAGGCGCCCGACCCGGAGGACAGCACTCGCAAGATTTACCGTTTCAGCCAGAACGTAAGTGCGCCAGGCTAGGAAATGGCTGCACAAGGGCTTATTCCTGACCTGTGCAGCTCACGATCACCTTAGATATGCTTTTGATGTCATTGTTAAATCATATGACTCATAATGGGTCATTGCCACTTTAGAAACATGAGGTATTGCGGAACTCCAGCTCTGAGAAGACAACCAGTAAGTGCTGGTGGTCTTTTTTGGCATTCCCAGAAAAGCCAAATTCGAGTTTTGAAAATGTTTCATATACTCAAGACTAGTCCTGGCAAAACCCTTTCTGTCTGCACTGATTCTTGGAAAATAATGCAGATGGAAATAATATGGGAGCAAGTTTTGGAAAATAGACCCTGCAAATTTTAAGGTCACCAAGATCTAAGCAGTGAAACTCAGCATTGGAACCAGTTTTTAGCTGGACGTTAGGCAAATTCCAACAACAGATTTTTAAAAAATGTTTTTGAATGTGAAAACTTTGGTTTCTATGGAAAGTGTCTCCAGCTAATTAAAGATTACTGTTCTCTGGAAGTTTTATTAAGTGCTGCAGCTAGTCTAATGATTCCACTGCTCATAAAGCAGCAGTCGTGATTTACTCTTTCCTTGTTCTCACAGTTTTTTGGGTGACAGTTCTGGTGTTTATGGGGTCCTTTGGAGAGCCTAGCTCATTTATCTGAACAAGCAGATAAAATTAACCTAAGATCTGGGCTGGTGAGACTGAATGGCTGCAAGGAGGGATGGGACGACATGATTGGAGGAGAGGAGGGAAACCTACTCTGAACTGCAGCAGCTGTCGGGCTTGATTTGGCTGCTGTGTGAAAATTGAAAGAGGCAAGAGGGGAGAGAGGGGAAAAAAGTTACCTTATCTGTGAGCTCATCAGTAGGCAGTGCTCTGCCCTCTCCATGGAGCCAAAACATTTGCCACTCTCAGTCTAGTACAGAAGACTTCTATGTTGTGTGTAAATATTGTCTGGAAATACATTGTTGATAAGCATGGTGGACCTGTACTAGAAATAACATTTAGTGTAATTGGAATTACACTACACTTCCTGATTTAGAAAACCTTTTTTTTTTTTTTTTAAGCAAAGACACGTTTTTCTTTAAACAAAAAAATGCATTAAGAACAAAATTCTTAATTAAATAGGACAAATGCATGAAAAGGACATGCACATCATCTGACATACAAAACCATGACACTGATTTGTTAAAAGTCTGTTTCCTTAGATGACAAGGCAAATACATCAAGCTGTTGGATATGTATATGTGCTGAGCTTGCCTAAAACTACCTTTCTGCTCCTGCATAGCCAGGCTGGGAAGAAGGCTAGTGGAGAGCAATCTCTGTAAAACCAAGTTTACAACCCAACAGTCACTGACATTTGAACTTCAAAATGTCAAAATAGCAGATTGGACATCAAAATGGGGGGATGTAGTGATAGTCTTTTAATAACTTGTCTATAACGTAAGTCAATGGACTTTGTTCTTTTCAAGAATATGTTCTGTGGGTTAATAGGTAAAATTAAAACACACATGATGATATGGGTATTTTAATAAACAATATTTAAATGGTTTGTGGATAATGGTGGAATAAAATTTTCTGAAATTTTGTGTCCAACTGATTATAGTTTAAAGTCTTTCTTATTTAACCTTGTTTAGTCAGATAAAGTGGAATTTTAACAGGGATGGCTGTATTATCCTCTTTTCTTTCCAGAGCACTTGGAGAAAGCATTTCTCTATAAAGATACTTCAGTCAGGAGTTTTTTTCATTAAAATAACAAATATTTAGAGTTTATTTTAATTCCAAACATGGAAATCAAAGATATCCGTTTTGATTTTTCCTGAATGTTTTGTCTTTAATGTATTTCTATCCATAAATATTCTTGTTTACTTCATTAAAGCTCTTCCTGCATCTTTCTGTGTAACAAAACTGCCCTTTATCTGAGCACTATCTCTTAACTTCTCCTTCCATAAAATTTAATGGAACTGAAATGAGTATGGAAAACTTACTTTCTTTTGAAGAGAAACCAAACCAGCAGGAATTTTGTATGCAGATTTTTTCAAACAGAGATGATATTTACAGTTTTGTGGGTTTTGCCTGAAACATCTGTGAAGCAAGTACATCATGTAGATAAAGGAATATCATCTGGGGAGAAAGAACAATGTTTTTGAAAAAACAATGCCTGCCTTTAAGGCAGGAAACTATGGAGGAAAACGTCTTTATTTACATACCTTTGTTCTTTGAGTCAGTAGTCTGATAACTGATATTACAAATAAGATTTATTTTTCTCATGTTCCCCACTAGGTTCCCATACCTTGCTACTTGTTTGCTTTAGTGGTTGGAGCTTTAGAAAGTAGGTGAGTGAATCTGTACAATGTATAAATATTAATAACCATAATAAATCTTCAGAGTTTTTAAAAAATTTGTTTCTTGGTCTTATTTCTAATTTAAAGAGTTTTAGATTTTCAGTTAACCTGTTTATTTGTATCAAACTGCATGTATCTTGATCTGGTCTTGCATATTTTTTTTTTACTTTTGATGTAAATTAGAGAAACAGCATAAAGAGTTTGGACCTGAAAAAGCCTTTAGTGGTTACAATTTAGCACAGGGATTAGATCTTCTTTCTTAGGTAACAGATAAGCCTTGTCATGTATAAAAGGCAGAGAAGTATTGCTTCAGCTTAATTTCTCATCAGCACAAGGTTGTGTTAGTCTAGGCGACAATAATGCTTTTATATTAGAGCTTGATAGCATTTAAAAATCTCTAAGTGGTTTTCCTGTTCTTTTGTGCTGAACAGTGCATGCGTGTTTGTTTTGTTTTCTAAGGCTTTGCTTCAGCAATGGAGAGGAAAAGCAGAGAAAGATTCTCTGATGAGTTTCCTGTGCAACATGGGTTACTCCAGAGTAGAGTTACACATACGCTCCCTGTATTAGTTTCCCGTAGAATTATTTCTGGTTCATAGTGTCTTACAGGCATTTATTTTTACTTTCAACAGAAAGATTGGCCCAAGGACACTGGTGTGGGCTGAAAAGGAACTAGTGGATAAATCAGCCTATGAATTTTCAGAGGTGAGTAATTAACAACAACAAAAAACAGTGTTGTAAGATAACTATTTCACGTAGTATTGGAAAAGAAACAGACTGCGGTTCACTGTTTTGTTCATCTTTAGTTCTTTCTCTACCTGCCATCCCCCAAAATGCTGCTATTCTATTGCAGTACGAACTTAGTACAGAAAATACATACTGATACAGTCCCGTGTTTATTTTACATGTGGGACTTGCTGAGGTAAAAGAGAAAGAAATGTGGAATCAATACCTTATCTGTTCAGTGTTTGTAGTCAGAAGTCATCTTAGAAACTAATGTGAATTCTTGTTTCAGGCTGAAGCTATGCTGAAAACAGCAGAAGATTTGGCAGGACCTTATGTGTGGGGACAGTATGATTTGTTAGTCTTACCACCTTCTTTTCCTTATGGTGGTATGGAGAATCCTTGTCTTACTTTTGTAACTCCAACACTACTGGTAAGTATAGCAGTGATAAAAGTCAGCTTTTCCTTAGGGCTTGCTTATCAATCAGGTGTTGGATATTAATGCACAAATTGGTTTAGTCTTCTTCCTAGAAAGACTGTAAATGTTCCTGCCTCCTTTGGCGTTAGGAATCATACAAGAAACTGCATAAAGTGGTCTATTTTGAGGTTGACCTGAACTGACAACTAACTTGTCTTCCCCTTTTCTTTTTAGGCAGGTGATCGATCTCTATCAAATGTAAGTCAAAAATAGGTTCATCTCTTCAAGTAGAACACAACTTGAAATTGTATATTAATTCCTTTATATTAAATACCTGAAAACTTGGTCTCTTTTCATTGGGGAAATTAAAAGCTAAGGCAGTAACTCAAGAAGTCCTACAAAAGTGAGTGTTAAGTAAACTCTATAAAACTGGAGACATAGCTATTTTGGATAATGGATAGATGGAAATAACATGGGTGCCTGTAAACATAGGGAGCTGACTGAGGTTAACTGCTCAGTAGCTCTTTTGCTGTCCTGTTAAACCACACCACCTGTGTATAGATACATTTAAAAATCACAACTGAATTGGCCTCATCGAAATTGTTGGTAGATAACTTCTTCTGTCTGTGCACTAGAATTTGTATTATATACAGTTTTCTTCAAAGTGGAAATAGTGAGTGCAATTTGAGTAATTTCTTTTTTTCCCTGCAAAGTTGAGTACTCTGAATGCGGTTCTATTGCCTGTGTCTTTCTACTAGACTGATGTACTGCTAAATTAAAAAAACCCCATTGTCTTAAACCAAGAATACTGATATATTTGACATGGATACTTTTTAATGTATCTTGCATCATATCAGCTTTCCCACTGCAGAAGTTGCTTAGGTGGGAAAGCAGTACTAGTCCGTCACTTGGTATTCTTTATTCTGAAATGTGATTTCATAAACAAGTTACCTACACCAAGCTACCAGAGGAATTGCTTTTGTTGATCAGTGTGGCTCTGTGGCTTACAGGCTGGACATGGAAAATTATTTCTGTCAGCTGGGGTAGTGTTGGTCCTCTGCTTAAAATTTATATGGATAGGCCTGCATAACTGTGAGTGCTAACTGGCTTTGTGAACATAACATAGTCAATGAGATCTCATTAGCATTTTATTATTTCTTTTGGGATTTGATGGGTTTTTTTTCCAGAGGAGTCTAAATGGTAGATCTGGTTTTTGTGTTTTAGGTTATTGCTCATGAAATTTCTCATAGCTGGACAGGAAACTTGGTAACCAACAAAACATGGGAGCATTTTTGGTGGGTATGATGTTCAGTGCAATGCAAATCATATTTTAAATTTATTCTGTAAAGAGACTGACTAAATTCATTTTGCCATCCTACCAGTGCTGACTTTCTCAATGTCTTTCCAGGCTGAATGAGGGTCATACTGTATACCTGGAACGCAGGATTGGTGGTCGGTTGTTTGGTGAGCAGTTCAGGCACTTTCAGGCCCTTGGAGGTTGGCGAGAACTGCAGAATTCGGTAAATCGTTTTAAAGTTGTAATACGTGTTTCCCACAAATCAGATCTGTCTAGTCAGCTTTCCTGACACTTTCTTATTAGAGGATTAACAACTTTGATTCCAAGGTGTTTGCTACCCAAGGTAATAGCTTAATATACCCAGATTAAATGAAGCTTTTTGAATTGTTTTAAGCTTTTCTGTAAGGATGAACATCCTTACAGCCTCTTTCGGTTTTCTGGGTATGGCTAAATTGCAGTATTACCTGTTAGCACACTGGTAAGCAGCTGAAAGCTTATCAAAATTATCTGCAACCATGACCAGTACAATTTTCAGTGCCTCATGCAAGCAACTGATTTCTTACAGTCTAAGGGGGTTGTTTGGTTTTGTGTTTGGGTAGCATAGTCAAACTTTAGTTTTCAGATTTCTAATCTGTGATATTTTACTAGTTCCCTGAGAAGCCTGAAGTCTGTTCTCCTCATATCCAGAGCTGAAGTTTTGCTGGCACTTCTCCCTGTGTCAACAGAGGTTTTAAATTCAAAGGCTAAATGATGTAGTTCAAATAGTTTGTTAATAAAAGGCTAAATATAGCCAGACTAATAGGTGCTCATGGTTATGAAAGGCATGATAGTAATTAATTGCTTTGAGACAGCTGGAGCACACAGTGGTTGATTCTGAGTTTTAGTAAACTAAGGTTTGTTCGGATTCAGAACTTCAGGAAAAAGAAGGAGAATGCTTTGAAATGAAGCTGTCTCAGTTTGGGATGGTTTATACCTTTATAAATAGAATTGGTACAGATCTGCAAGAGTGCTAGTTTTCCTAGATTAATATATGTTCTTGTGTCTTTGACACAGATAAATACTCTTGGAGATAAAAATCCTGTAACTAACCTCGTCATTAATCTGGATGAAGTAGATCCTGATGTTGCCTATTCATCTGTGCCATATGAGAAAGGCTTTGCTTTGCTTTTTTACCTTGAACAACTCCTTGGAGGACCAGGTAAGCCTTAGTCAGATTTTATATGTTTTTGTTTTCCACCCTAATTTCAAACAGTAAAACATTTTCTTTTTTAAATGTTAGATGTCTTCATTGGCTTCTTGAAGGCTTATGTTCAGCAGTTTGCTTATAAGAGCATCGTAACGGAGGACTGGAAGAATTTCTTGTACTCCTACTTCAAGGATAAGGTTGGGTAGTATTTAAAACTGATTGCTTGAAACCTTTTAATTATGTAAATTATGACTTAGGTCAGAACTTATTTGAAGACCAGTTCTTTATATTTCTTTCCTTTATGTCAAGAACTTAATATGATGTGATCTGGCATCTTACGAAGATGGGTTTGCATTATGATGGTTTTTTTTTTCTTTCCTTAGAGGGGAATGCTTTGTTTTGAGGTAATCTGTGTAGGATTGTCCAGGGTAATTGGAGGAATCTTACCAAAACAAATAAAAAGATTGAAACTATATTTCATAGTCTCAAAAAAAAAAAAAATCCTAAAATCACATTTAAAATTTAATAAGGTTTTGTGTTGCTTTGTAGGTAGATGTTCTTGATAAAGTTGACTGGAACTCGTGGTTTCATGCTCCAGGAATGCCACCAGTGAAGCCTACGTAAGCTGCATTCTTCTGTAGTTCATCTTTTCCTTCTCCAGACTGCATGTGATTTTCCAGTCATGAAGCAGTCTCTAAAACAGGGTGAAAATCTTCTTATAAGTGTTTTATGCAAAAATGCCCTAGTGCTATGTAAATGTATATAGGAATAAAAATAGTCACTGTTAACATTTTCAGTCTTTTATTCTGTGATTATTTCATTATATGAACCTTTGTTTTTCATGTTTGACAGGTATGATATGACACTATCAAATGCTTGCGTTGCCTTGAGCCAAAGGTGGATCCAAGTGAGTGGTTAAAGAATGCTGAGGTGTCTCTATCTTGAAAAGCTAATTCTCTTTGTTACACAAAGTGAGCCATTCTTTTCTGAAATCTCTCATTTGCTGAGAGTGTGTGTATTTATGGTCATAGTATGGCTGCCAGGGATTTTGCATTTCCTAGACTAGACCTTCATCACAGAGTCTGGGGATTAGCTGTGACTTCTGTCGGTGAAGTGCAGTCCATATTTTAACAAGGCACAACAGCTTCTTCTTACACATATGCAGTAACCAAAGGGAAGTACTGTTTTTGAAACCCTGATATTATGGCTATTTACTGATTGATTTATATTGATTTAAAAACAAGGGCCAAGCTACCTCTACATTACTGATTCTATTGTATTAGCAGTAGTTTCCGTATACTCTACCTCGAGTTGGAATGCATTTCCCATCAAAAACCGGTACATAAATTATATTAATTAATACCACATAATTTTCTCCTAGTTTAAGCATAAAAGTCATACAACTAATAGAGAATTAAGCATAGCTTCCTTTTGTTGCCTCTGTGGCTTTTCACTGTACTTGCATTATATCTTTTAACTTTCTTCTTCCTAATGTTACTTTTTATAAAAAAAGTATATGATTTTTCATTTAACTAATAGAAAGTGGAGATAAAAAGATCAGTGGAGAGAAAATAAGTGAAGAATACAAACATCAGACAGCTGCTTAAGTCCCTCTCTTGCCCTTATTCTAACATCCTGCACAGATACAAATCAGTATCTTCTTTATGTGAAATGGCTCAACAGTAAATGTGGATGTCAAAACAGAAAATTACACCTAATTGTACTTTGAAGTACCGATTCATAATTAGGTAACTGTTCTCTTTTAGGCAAAAGAAAGTGATTTGGGCTCATTCAGCTCAGCAGACCTGAAGGAAATGTCATCTCATCAGTTAATTGAGTTCCTGGCACTGTTGCTTCTGGAGGTAAATGCACACCTGGGATGACTCTGTTCTGATATCACAAAAGCAGACACAGAAGCTCTACTGTGCTTTGAAATTAAGTTACTCTTTTTCTTTTAAGTTTTGCTAAATTAATCTGTTCTCACCATACATAGTTATTGAAACCTTCAACTTTTGCCTCCCTTATTATGTCAACTGATGAGCAACACACATAGTATTTTGGATTGAAAGCCACAAACAAAACCAGGAGGTGCTTGAATCCATCTGTATTAGATGTTATAGCAAATAAGCTATAAATAGAATTAAACAAAAACACTTTGTTTTGAATGTTTCGGTAGTACTGAATGTGGGAATTAGGTGATATTTATTCCTTGGCCCTTACCATACACTATGAAAAGATGAAAGGAACAAATAAAATATTTGTCATGGTAAGACTTCAATTTCTTTGTAGCATCAATCTTCTTGAATTACTCTGTTTATTTTTGAAGTCTTCCTCTGGCTTATTCTGGCAATTTCTTTTTCAGGCACCTCTTCCATTGTCACATGTCCAACGCATGCAGGAAGTATATGATTTCAATGCTGTAAACAACTCTGAAATAAGATTCAGGTTTGTTCTAGTATGGGCACTTTCCAAATCTTAAATGCTTTCATAAAACAAGGTGTCCTGCTTCATCTGAGACATCCTGTGTTACAGAACTGGTGCAGGGTTTGGGTTTGGGGTTTTTGTTGTTGCGGCTTTGTAAATGCATGTGCAAGCATCACACTTACCAGAGTGGTATCCTGCTATTTATGTATTGGGCAAATACAGTGTAGTAGAAGAACTCAGTAGACAGTGGATTAGGTGTTCTTTATTTTCATCTGCCATGCTAGCAAAGGAACCTGATGACCTGATAACACAGTATTTTAAACATACTGTATAGTTCGTACTTCTTGTAACAAGACCAATTTCTTCTTAAAACAAAACAAGCACATGCCAGTAGCTGGTGACATTTCATTTGGTTTCTTGTTTGTTTTACCCACTGGTCAAATGGGACAAGTGCATAATTCAGTTCTGAGTGGTGCAACTGGACACTACTGTAATATAAAAAAATACATAGTTGCAGAAAATAATCCTCCATTCCAGAGGAACTGCCATCTTTTCCTGTTTTACAAAAAAGATGCTTGTAATGTGCTAGTCAAACACTAAATATTTTATGTTGAACTTAGCTAGAATCTCATTCCCATGATGTCACAGCAGTGCCCAAAGCCTTTATGGGAACAGAATCGTTAGATAACCAACCACCACACTACCACAAATGAAATTAAACATGCATATTTTTTCTTCCACCGCCAGATGGCTGCGCCTCTGTATCAGGTCCAAGTGGGAAGAAGCTATTCCTCTAGCTCTAAAAATGGCAACAGATCAGGGCAGGATGAAGTTCACTCGACCGTTGTTCAGGTAAAAGTAATGTCCAAATTGGAGGAGCTCATGCTGTAGGCATTTCTAGTATAATGGAATGTATAGTATTGAAATGCATTTATGGTACATGCTGAAGTGGTATAATACAGAATCCTCTGTATACTGTGAACAAGCTTATCTTCAGAGGTGCTTTCCACTTGCTGATGTTTTTTTGCATAGAAGAAAGCTTAGTCCCAGTATGCAGCTCAAGGCAAGGCTTTCAAGGGAAAAGTAAAACCTTGGGGAAATCCCTCTTTTATTATTTTCCTGGATTTTTGTAATGGTGCCTCCCCCTACTCCTTCTTTTACAGGGATCTTTACAGTTTTGACAAGAGTCGGGATCTGGCTGTCAAGACATTTCTGGAGCATAGAGCCTCTATGCACCCCGTCACATCAATGCTTGTGGGCAAAGACTTGAAGCAGGACCAGTGAGAAATGTACTGATTTCTTTGAGATTTTCATGTTGCTGAAAGAAGAGACTGATAAACCAAACTGTTGATATCTGTGCTTGATTATGCCATAAAATGCTCTGCTGCTTTGGTACTAATGTAACTTAAAATTAATTTTCCAAATCAAGTTCAGTACTTTCTATTTTGCATTTCCAACTAAAGCAGCAAAATTGCTACATCTCTGGAATTGAGAAAATGTTTTTGTTACAAGCAATTTTTAGAATACACAAAAACTGTTCTGAGATGTGATCATTTGTCAGTGATAGAATTGAAAAACATGGAAAATTAATTGGTGGATGATATGGCTCCTTGTGCACAACATTCTTTTCCACAGCACAGTGGTTGAAACTTCAAGTATCTAAAAAATAAATCTTTTCATTCCCTACTTGTCTGTGTATTGATCTGTAAAAAAGTTTTGATTTAATACTTTTGTTTTATTTATTCTTCTTTGTTGTGGGAGAAATTTTTATTATGAGTCCAAGAGGACAATGAAGACCAAAATGGTTTTTCAACCCACTGTATATTTTTGAAACTTATTATTGGGGGGGGAGGGCTAAAGCCCAAGTCTTTCCTTACCCAGTTTGATTTTTTTAATATTTGCATTTTTTAACCAGTTGTGGGCACCACCCCTTATGCTAATATAAGAACTTATCTCTTGAGTTTAAAAACACTTGAGGAGCTGTTTTTCCTGTATTTGTCAAGCAGTTCAAGCCAATGGTTTAGATGATGCCTTGGCAAATGCTGCCATCTCTAGGTTGGGTGTTGCAGCGAGTTTGACAAGAACTGCTTTACCTGGAGATGATCAGTTTGCATAAATCAAATCTGTAGACGTAGGGATAACCCCATATCAAGGAGTGATGAAACCAAAAAGTGCTGGTTTAGGGGAAGAGGGTGGCAGTATAAGTTGTGGCGAAAGGCTTGGTTTAATACTAGCATTTAGAATGAGAGGGGAGAGCCTGTCAGCTGATTTATTCCTGAGTTTTGATCCATATAAACTTTCAGCTTGAGGTTTAAACCCACGCAGTAACTAATCCCCATGCAGCTGCTCACTCACTCCCCCTATGGGATGGGGGAGAGAATTGGAAGAGTAAAAGTGAGAAAACTCATGGGTTGAGATAAAGAGAGTTAAACAGATAAAGCAAAAGCTGGGCACACAAGCAAAGCCAAACAAGGAATTTGTTCACTGCTTCCCATGAGCAGGCAGGTGTTCAGCCATCTCCAGGAGAGCAGGGTTACTCAGGGAGAGAATTGCCATCACTCCAAACGTCCTCCTGCTGCCTTCTTCTTCCCCCAGCTGTCTATGTGAGCAAGAGCTCTGGTTAAAGGAAGGGATATCTGATGTTAACAGGCTCTGGTTTGAGCTATCAGAGTGCAATGAAAACTGTCCTTTGTTTACAAAGGCCTTATGTCACTAGTGTTGGGGTAAGTTGCATTTTGTTGTAAAAGCCCATGTATCATATATAGTGCTTTGGTAGTTAGAATTCATGCTGCCAGATAATCCTGGTTTTTCGGTGTCAGTCAGAAAAAAGAAAATTGTGTCAGGCATGGCTTTCTCTAGCATGATTCTAGGTAGCTCTGCTGGGACAGTGTCTCCCACCAATGGGTCCCAAGTTAACATTCCCTACAATAATTAAACCCTAGGTAGTCCCTCTGTTTGGGATTACTAGTGTGGGTAGCATGGACTGTGAGTGGTGTTGCTGTTTTGCCTTTAAAAACAGGTATTTTCAGATTCTCTGTGTACATGGTTATTGTTAAACTTTTTTTTTTGGCACCATCTTAACAGGTATCTCCACATCTTTTCCTCTGCACCTTCTGCCTGCAAGAAAAGCATGACATAGCAGCACCAGGCTTGATAGTGTGCAGCTGTGGCCTAGTATTTGTTGATACCTGTTCTAGTAACATCTTCCAGAGCACAAGGGAAAAGGTTATAGAAACTGATTTATCTTTTCCTTACCTGCAATAAAAAAATTAAGTTTTCAAACTTGACCATGGGACCGATCAAAGCAGGCTTGCTGCCTCTGCTGCCTCCTTTTATCCTGTTCTGGATAGAGATGTAAAACTATAATACAGTCTTCTTTCAGTCCTAACAGCCATGAGCAACCCATATTCCCAAGGTGCCTCTCTTGCAACAAAACAAACAAAACAAAAACCTCTCTTAACAAAAACTTCCTTTCTGTCCCTCATGGGGGTTTTTGTTAATGTGATTTACTGCCAGGCAATAGCTGTTAACTCTTGCTAAATTGTTACAGTTTTAGAACTGTTGCCCTGCATCTTAGTCCGATTTACCTATTCCTGCTGCATAAGCTTCAGCTCCTGCATTTTCATTTCTATATTCCTGATGTGATCTTTGGAATAAAATTCCTGTGGCAGTAGCTGGGGGGTGTGTGTGCCTTTCTGTGAAAAGGGTGTGTTCCCTGGGTTTGGTTTGATTGGCCAAAGGCAGCCAAACACGCTGATCTCGTTTATTTACAAAGGTGAGGATTCTGAGGGTGGATTTTTGCCTCTATACGATTGCAACACTGGGCTCCAGATAGGCACAGCTCTTCAGGCCATTGCATGGTAAATGCGAGGCTGCTGCACACTGCAGCCCTTCTTGGTCAAGGAACAATTTTTGGAGAGAAAGCATGCCGAGATACACAGTGCATGTCCGAGGAGAATGGCTGGCAGTGCCATGCCTAAATTCCACGAACACCATTGAGTGGCTGGGAAAGGAAGCTGTGAGACGGTACATGAAAAACAAACCTGACAACGGGGGGTTTGCCTCAGTGGAAGAAGTAAAGTTTTACATTCGAAGGTGCAAGGGACTTGGCTTGCTGGATCTTGATGATGCCGTGGGGGATGCTCTAGAGGACAATGAATTTGTTGAAGTTGGTAAGCAAAACCTTAAGCATTGCATTGTAGAGTGACTGTGTTGTCATCTGAATCAGCAAGCTGTGGCTTTGCCTAGATTCATCTAAAACTACACCTGAGAGATTGTCTACAGTTTTTATGGGAAAATGCCCAATAATTTAAGAATATTTAATTTTTAGGAACAGAAGTACTTGTGAGTTAGAAGGTACAGGATTCTATATACATCTTCTGTATCTGCTCTCGTATATAGTGTAAGCCAGGTGTTCATTGTGCAAGGAATACCTTAAATAAATACATACTTCCTTGTTATTTTCCCAGAAGCAAACAAGTATGTTCAGGGATGATAACCGGAAATCAGAATTCTTACTGCTGTGAATTGCAATAAATAACAAATTAAATTATATGAATAATGTAATTTAATCCTGTATGTGTTTATTCTGCCTACTTCTTCTAGTTATAGAAGGAGATATAATGTCTCCAGATTTCATACCATCTCAACCAGAAGGAGTTCATTTGTATCCTTTTTGAGTGCTTTGTGAAGTTTTTACAATTACAGATTTATAGTTTTCTAGATTGCCTGGTTTTTTTAGAGTTCCTTCATTCTTAAAACACATTGCCAGCTGTAACTGAGTGCTCACTTCCTGTCTGCTCTTTTTCCTTTACAAAACTTTCAGATACAGCAAATACCGAGAACCAGAACAGGTAGGAATAACCAATGATTTTACAACTTGGTAACAATCCTGCTACTCACCAGACAATGCTGAGAGTTCAGCCAGTGCAGCATTCACGAAAGCAGGGGCTGTTAGATTGGCTGGGTCTAGGAAACTAAACTATAATGTGCTTATTATGTTTCTGTTAACCGGGTTCCTGTCTTATGAATAAGCATGAAGAAGCTTCCTGTCATTGCTGAGTTTTGACTGTATTTTTTATTTATACTGATTATTAATCAACATTATATGTATCCATATGTATCCCAAATTAAAAGATGGTTCTTTGGTGTAGTATATTTCTTTAGATGGCAACAGCTTAACAACGGAGGACTTGGTCAATTTAGGAAAAGGACTCTACAAGATAAAGGTAAAAATTCTGAACAAATGCAGCTAAAAATTATATATTTATTTTTCTACAACGAAATAATGACAAATAAGCTAATATTTAAACTACTTATATTTTAGCTCACACCCGAAGCTGAAGCTAAAGTCAAACAATCACGAGAAGTGATTGAAAGGATCGTAAAGGAGCAGACAGGTAAATATATTTGCTTTTAACTATTTATTTGTTATATTATATTATATTGTTATATTATATTATTATATTATATATATTGTTATATTATAACTATTTATTTGTTACTATTTGTTCAGAAGACTTCATCAGGTTCTCTCCTTAACCAGCAGTGTACATTTCTTGCAGTTGTTTATGGAATCACCACGGGTTTTGGAAAGTTTGCCAGGACTGTCATCCCAAACAGTAATCTGAGGTATGTTGTGTGTGCAGCCTTCTCTGTCCTTTCTTTTCAGGAAAGGAAGAAGAGAGAGAAGTTCAACCCTGTAGTTGTATAGTCTGGGGTTAAATGAGAGAGCTGCTTCAGGAATTCCTTCTGTTTTGTGCAAACTAAAACCTGATGAGACTTCTTTTGAGGTTCAACTTTTTTTTTTCCATAGGGAGCTTCAAGTGAACTTGGTTCGTTCACATTCTGCAGGTAATGAGAGATTGCTTGGTGGTTCCCTTTTCTGCCCTTGTCGGTAGCAGGTGAGTAACTGAGAGGGTTCCATTCCCGTTTCAGGTGTGGGGAAACCTTTGACCCCAGAGAGATCTCGCATGCTGTTGGCACTGAGAATCAATGTCCTAGCCAAAGGATACAGTGGAATATCCCTAGAAACCCTCGAGCAAGTTATTAAAGCGTTTAATGGTAAAAAATGTTTAAAGAAAATCTTTCTTTCCCTTTTGTTTTTCCTTTTAACTGTTTTGTTAAAGGGTGTAGCTCAATGGGTCAAGCTACAGAGGTTGGTCTTTCAACTTGGTAGTTGTGAGAGATCAGGACTAGAGCTTGGCTGACCAAACGGAGACCATTGCTCTGTTGAAGGACATGGGGTATGAGCTTAACTGACCAGAAAGGCTGAGAGAAAGGGATGCAACAGACAGAAATTTGGGAAATGAGCCTCTGAAAGATCAGATAATTAGTTCAAGACTAAGCTTGACTAAGAGCTTGACTCTGCACAAGCTTTTTTACAAAGGCTCAAGTCTCTCCCTCTCCTGTCCTGTCAGGTGGTATTGTGTGTACCACCATCTCTAGGAATACAGGGATTTTAGGGGGGGACGCTACTCAGAACACTGCACATGTTGGTGTTTGTGAAGCAGACCCACTTAAGCACCACCTGATTTTGGGAGAAGACCCCCTGAGACCTGCAGAGGTGTTTGTACAGAAGGGCTACAAGGCAGCCACACAGAAGCCCATGGCCAGTCAGCAGCTCACATGGCCACAGCTGCCACAGCAGTTCCAGCTGGGTGGCCTTCTCTCCCTTGCCAGATGCTGCGGGAGAGAACCCAAAGCAGTGGCTGATGTTCATTAGCTGATGACCACTGCTGGCCCCTCTGGTGGGGCCTGCCAAGCAAAGAACACCTTCTCTCTAATGTCAGTGTTATGATCAACTCTCTTCTTCTTTTCATAAACTGTAGATTAGGAAGATCGTTCTGAGACCACAGACCATGTGTATGAGAGAAGAGCCATGTTCATTTATGTGAGCCCCAAAAACAGAGTCTTTGTGCTGCACTCTGTAACACCCTTCTCCTCCTCCTCCTGCAGCACATGAAGGAGCTGCAATTCAGTGCTTAGCTCTGCAAAAGAAGAGGAACAGATGGGTACCCTCCTTGCTTCTTCTGATGTTTCCCATGCTCCATTTCTTCATTTCCACGTTTCAGTGCCCAGAGGAGTAAGATGGGGGAGAAGAGGGCTCAAAGATAGTTTCTAAGAATAGCCCAGTGTTTAGTGGAGTAAGAAATTAGGAGATAGCTTTGTCCACACCAGGTAGTCACCCTGTGATGGAGAGCTGAGAAGTGTTGTAGCTGCCTTACTGTAGATGCAATAACCCTGGGCTTGTCCCCCAGGCTGCAATGAGAGTAGTCCTGTTGGTGACATTGTCCATGATTGCAGGATGTTACTGTGACCACACTTACGAGATGGCTTCTCTGTTTTCTGAGGAGTGTATCAAGGGAAGGCTCTAAAATGAGTGATTTTTGTTTTCTTTCTAGCATCATGCCTTCCTTATATCCCAGAAAAAGGGACAGTTGGAGCCAGCGGAGACTTGGCCCCCCTCTCTCATCTTGCTCTGGGATTAATTGGAGAGGGAAAGATGTGGTCCCCGAAGAGTGGCTGGGCTGATGCTAAATATGTAAGATTCATGCAGCTGATTGGGTTTTTTTTTTCTGCTTGCTGACTCATTTTTCAAATTGCATGTAGCTTTGGGAGAAAGAGAGCTTTTGCTCAGATTGATAACATGTAGAAGTCTTTGGATTTTCTATACCAGTTTGAACTGGGACTAGGTTGCATTTAGCTGCTCATCCTCTAATTTGAGGAAGGTGGGTCCATGGAGAATGCAATAACTGACCCACGTGTCACTGGAGGAGACATAAATAAGCGGCACATTACTGAGCTCTAAAGACATCATGCCATAGTATTGCAATACAAGATACCACAGTGACATCATTTATGAACTGGAGAAAGGGACAGGATATGATACCAACTACGAAATAATTATTACTGTATCTTCTGCTCCATGAACATCAACGCTTTTCTAACAAACCCAACATCACCTCTCAAATGCTGAGAGTACCTGGAGATTTATTGGAGGCAAGATCTTCAGAGTAAAATTTCTACTGATTTTATCAGGGCTTTAAGTAAATACATAGGTTTGGATATTTTATTTTTGATAAACTAACTAGGGTTACAAGGAGCCTTTATATCATTCTCCTTCACAAGACGGAAGTGTTACAATGGAATTAGGTTTTAATCAATTGTTATTCTGTCACTAACACATCAGCAGATTGCTCTTCTGTTAACTATCTCCAAGTCCAGCCCCTTCAAATTCTTTCATGGTAGTTTGTTCTGCTACACCTATTGCTCCTATCCATGAATATTTGAATACCAGACTTGTTCATGGATTGATAGGCATACATCACTATAGATTGGAGAAGTACTGAGGAGAGGAGTAGGGAGGAAGCAGACCAGTGTGTTCTGGACCTTCAAGACCAGAACTTATAGCTGTACACTTCTGAGATGCATTACCTCTTCTGTTGGAAAGGGCAAGAGGATTAAATGAGGAAGAGGTTATGCTCTTACTCCATTTCCCACAAGAGCAATTGCCCTATAGAATAGATGTGTACAGAATAAACTGGATAGGACTCCTCCTGTCACTGGAGATTTTCTGTAGAATGGATTAAGGGATCATTTAAAAAGGAATAATTTATGCCAAGCCAAAATGCTGCGAGGCAGGGTGTAGGCAGAATTGCCTTTCCAAGAGGTTTCCAGCCTTCTTTCCTGTCGCCCTCTCCCATCATCTAGAACATGGTAGATGTTAATGGGCTGTGACAGTATCTTGCTTCTGCGCTCCTGCTACCTTCTTGTACTGGCACCAGGAAAGGAGGTGCTAGTTTGGAAGCCCTTTATTCAGCCCAGCAGAAAAAAATATGTTGTATGTTTGTGATACAAAGCTCTTTCTCTCTCATCACTTAAGAAATTTGTTAATATTTCTGTTCATGGAAACATTTAAGTTTTAGTGACATAGTTACTGAAAAGTATTTTTCATTAATTACCTTGGCATTAAACTCCTTCACAGGTCCTGGAAGCCCACGGACTGAAACCAATTACCTTGAAACCTAAAGAGGTAATAAAGTGTAATGATATCAGCTGATGAAAACGAGCACAGTCAATCACTATTTGCTTTATATGTACAATAAAAGCATTAAATGAATTAATAGTTTTAAATCAAGCTTCAGAAGGACATTGATGAAGTGTTGTCAGGAGTGGGATTCACCTCTCCTAGTGTCACCCTACTTGACCTGAAATGTCAGACCCAAGCTTGGTGTTCAGATTGGCTCTGTGGTCAGTGGAGACAGGCTCCTTCAGAAAGCACTTTATGCCATCCTGAAACAGCTAAGAGGCACCTTCAAGGTACCTGTCTGCCCTTTGGCCATAACAGGAGGTCAGATGACTGACTTGAAGCAGGTATCTGACACTGGTGCTCCAAGGGTGTCTGCAGTGACTTAGTGGGGTCATGAGCATTGACACTTCATGTAGTAGAGATGCTCAGTCAAGCTGTGCATTTTATGATTTCAGGATGGTCCAAGAAGCTAGGCAAAGGTCTTTAACTCCTTCATGTGAGAAGCAGAATTTTCACAGTGTGTGGAATAGCTGCAATGAGTTTGCTTAACATCTCCTCTCCCTTTGAAGGGTCTGGCCCTCATCAACGGGACACAAATGATCACCTCGCTGGGCTGTGAGGCGGTTGAAAGAGCGGGGGCTATAGCAAGGCAAGCTGACATCATCGCTGCCCTTACACTGGAAGTCCTAAAGGGTACAACGAGGGCCTTTGACACTGGTGGGTACTGGGCCTTCCCTGTCTGTTTGCTGAACAGCTCCTGACAAGAGAGGCAAAGCCGTCTAACCGTCTAACTTGTCTTACTAGATATCCATGCAGTGCGCCCACACCGAGGACAGGCTGAAGTGGCCTTTCGATTCAGGTCCCTTCTAGATTCTGACCATCATCCATCAGAAATAGCAGGTGAACAATCTTAACCTTCACCCTCCCAGGTTACCAGGACAGGCTGGGTCCTTCAACAGGACACAATGCTTTTGTGTAAGGAATATTTGGGTTTTGCCCTCCTTGTTTCTTCTAGAGAGCCATAGATTCTGTGACCGAGTTCAGGATGCGTACACAATGCGCTGCTGCCCTCAGGTAAAAACTGACTTTTATATCCTTCTATAACAGTAGATAAATGATGCTGAAGCTTCCACCTCAGAAATACTGTCAGTTATGTGCTGTCTGACTCTGTTAGAGCAAGTGGCTTTATTTTGCTTCTTGTTCACTTCAAAGTAGTATTAATGGAGGCACGTAATTTGTTGATTGCATGCATGCACCTGTCAGGCAGCATCTAACAAAGCTGTGTTCAGATCTGGAAGAGGCCAGGGGTCAGAAGCAGAGGGAAAGTGCTAGTTTCCATGCTTGCAGATTTTGTAGAGGTTTTCTTCCTCACTGGTGTTGAGAACATGAACTGGGTGTTTCCAAAAGCCAACAGACTGTAGTACCTCAAACATACTGGAATAATTCAGTCATGTGTATTTTAACAGAAGCAAAGCTATTAAATCAGTGGAACTAATGGAACTCAATAATTAATAAGAAATTTTGTTTTCTGCGAGTCTTTGTAAGGCTACTTCTTCCCTCATAACTCTTCTGCCACTGAATAAGTGTCTTCCATTTAGGTAAAACAACCCAAAAAAACTAAAGAATGTCATATTCAGATTACTCTTTTGGCAAAACTGCCATAATAATAGTAAATATCATCTTTCAAGTGTCTAGGATTGGCAGTGATACTCCTCATGTTAAAACAAATCCAAGACCATCTTCCATGTGTCAAAGTGGAGTGGGATGATGGGAAAGAGTGTCCCTGCAGCTCAGTCAGCACCCTGAAGGTGAACTAAGTGCAGATACTAAGCTCAGGCACTGATGTCTTTTGTTCTAGGTCCATGGAATTGTAAATGATACAATTGCTTTTGTGAAGGACATAATAACCACGGAAATCAACAGCGCCACGGACAACCCTGTATCTTTTCGATTACCTCATTACTGTGTGAAATTCTGCTTGGCTTTTTTTATTCTTTTCTTCTGTATAATTACCTGCACAGGAAGCAAAAGAAGTCATAACTGGCTTTGGTCAATAACTGCCATTGTTTGCAACAGCAACCTCTCTTCCTTTCCCTATGACTGCATTGGAGGATTTCTGTCAGCACTGTAATGCAAGGCTGCATTTCTGTCAGCACTGTAATGATGCTGTACATAGCATCCTATCAATTGCTGATATGCATTATTTCTTCTAATCTGTCCAAAATTGTAACTGTCATGGAGAGAATCTCTCAAGGAACTGAAAATCTATGCTAGGATCTGAACAGATGGGTTTCTTTGCACCCCTCCCCACCCTCCATCAAAGACCTCCCTTTATGTAGCTTATTTGAAACAAATACATATCAAAATTATATCTAAAAGTTTGAAGAGCTGAGATTGTGTCTTCATTTCCTGAAAAGTGGAAGTCTGGATGCAATATAAAGTGCTTGCACATAAAAGCCTATTGGCACATATACTCCTTCAGTTAAGATATTCCGATTACTGACAGTCATGTCTCACGTAAACTGTATTTCACTTGTGTGTGCCTTAACTTCTCCTTAAAGATGGTGTTTGCTGAAAGAGAGGAGACCATTTCTGGAGGAAATTTTCATGGTGAATATCCTGCAAAGGTAATTCAGCATTTGAAGAAAGGACAAAAATTTGTGTCTGTTTTGGGTTTTTTGCTTGTTTGTTTCTGTCATCTGGTTTAATGAGATCTTCTTTTGTAGGCTCTGGACTATTTGGCAATTGGTGTGCATGAACTCGCTGCAATTAGTGAAAGAAGAATTGAGAGGCTCTGCAACCCCTCACTCAGCGAACTGCCTGCATTTTTAGTCACTGAAGGAGGTCTGAACTCAGGCTTCATGATTGCACACTGCACAGCAGCTGCCCTGGGTGAGTGCTTGAGCAATACAACAGAGAGAGCAAGCTAGAAAAACTGATTTCTTTCAAAACAGATGTAATCTAATGGTAGACACAAAAGTATCTGGCTCCTGTTTTCTGTCTCTTCTCCATGTGTTTTTTGCTCTCCCATAAAGTGTGAGCATTGAACATAGCTGCAATTATTTCAGTTCAGGCTTCTTTACTCTGTGCTGACCCTTGGGCATCTTAAGTGCTCTGAGCCTGCAATCTCTTAAGTGGACTTTGGTGGGAAGGCTTGTCTCAAAGGTGGCCTGATGCCCTCAGTACTGGGTGTCTCCATTTGACAGCCTGGTCTGTACATCAGTGTCAGACCCCCACAGTCCTCAGAAGACCGGAGTTCGCAGGGCTGGCTATTGGGGGAGCACACTGAAATTAAACAGCAGTTCAATTTTTCCTCTAGTACTCATGAGTAAGGCAACAAGAGGCCTGCTGGCTGCTGGGATACTACAGTTCATAGGTTCAGGGAAGCATGAGCCAATATAAAGATAAACATGCCATGAGAAGAGAGTAAATTTTAAAGGATACAAACAAACACAGGAACAGAGGATATCAGATAAACATGTAGATAAACATTCTGCAGAAAAACAAGTGAATGAACTAAATCAATATGTTAAAGGAACCCTGCCTAGAGGCTGGTTTGGCAAGTGGGTCTGCGGAAGAGGAGCTGAAATGCTCATCCCCTTGTTTAAGGGCTGGAAGCTTTACCTTTTGGGTGGGGAGAGTTTAGGATGGCTCCAGGCCTCAGCTGGTTGCATGGCATCAGGTTTCACTGCACACTTCTTCAATCTGGTGTGACCAGATTGAAAATCTAGGATGTTTGTGATTTCTACTGTGGGAAATGAAAATTATAGCCCTGCCTCTGCTGACACTAGGAGTCCGCGGGTCAAAATCATCTCATCCTGATCAAAATAGCCAGGATTTTATCTGAACTGAAGTTTGAGTTCCTTTTAATTTTTTTAACCTTTTTTTAAATCACTAATATTTTTTAAATCTCTCTGCCATTTTCTGGGTTGTTTGTGTACCAGCTAATGTACACAAGGGTTAATAGATAAAGATGCAAAAACTTTGCAGGCATTTTGCAACGCTGCTGGATGTGTCTGCCTGCCCCTGCTCCAGCAGCTCGGTGCCTGCCAGACCGAGCTGTTTGTGGTGGCCACATGCAGCCTCTCTGGGACCTGCTGTCACCTGCCTGAATGTGCCAGCTGGGCTCTGGTCCTAGACTGTGTCACTCCAGCCCATTTGCAGTTGGTGTCACCACCTCTCTGTTGCTCTTGTTGCTTTTCTGAAGCCACTAATTTGGCAAGCGCATTACACAGCATCCCGCTGGGCTTCAGAAAGAAAAGGCCGAGTGCAGCCAGAGTGCTGTGAATGCAGACTTCATTTTTTTCTCTTTTAAAGACTAGTTCTCAACCTCAGATTGTCATTGAGTGGTGCCTAAGGACTTTCCTGCAGCCAAATTGTCGTTGCTTTTGGGTGCAGCATGAGAATTTACTCCAGAGCTTGCACCTGGCTTTGAAAGCTGGAGTGGTTCACACTCATGGACATGGGCAGCCTTGTAGTGAGATGAGGGTGGGAGAGGATTTGTATCACGCACCTGCATTTTTCTAGAGGAAGTTCTGAAAGTGCCTCAGCTGCAATGAGCAGACCAGATGCTGATCTCTAGCAGTGTTCTTGAAAGCAGGGGAGGGGCAATATTCGTGACCAAAACCAGAGGGAGCCAATGCCCTTTACAGAGAGTTGCCTTAGAGCCATAGGCAGGACCAGGCTTGTGTTTCAGTTATGCTGTCGGCTCTTCTTCAGTTTCCTTCAGGCCTTTGAGCCACAGCAACTCTAGCCTGGAGATGGGGGAGTGAAGAGTGAGCAGTCGTTCCGTATTTGGTTAATATTTGCATCTAAAGACTGATGCTGGTTAGTTTCCAGAGGCAATGTTAGTTTTTAAGGTGGTTATTACAAATTACTCAGTCCAGGTAAAATACTGATGCATCCTTGAAAGAGGAGCAATAGTTGGACCCACGGTCATGGACAGGCTCTTGTCTCCACGTTGTCCATGGCTTCTGCTGTCTCATGCCCATTTCATCTTACATTCATTGTGCTGGATTTTTGCAGTTTCTGAAAACAAAGCCTTGTGCCACCCCTCTTCTGTGGATTCCCTCTCAACCAGTGCTGCTACAGAGGATCACGTGTCCATGGGAGGATGGGCTGCAAGAAAAGCTTTGAGAGTTATTGAACACGTGGAACAAGGTAAAATTAAAATCCTGATTTCCAGACAGACCTTGACTCATGAAAATGAGGAGCTAATACCAATAATGATCAGGTGTGAGGTAGGCAGATATGACGCAAACTTCTCCAGACAGAAGACTCTCTTCCAAAGCGCTGTCATTTTACTGGTATTTTAATGTGGGCTCTTGCAAGTTGCAGAGGGAGAACTTTCATTTTTAGCTCATGCTCCTCTTTTCTCAGTGCTAAAGAAGTTTTCTGATTTATGATGGACTTTGAGTGTTCAAGTTACCCTGGAAGAGATTCCTAGGGATTTAAGACTGGTGACCAGGAGTTTCTGGTGCACTTGAAAGGTCTGTGCAACAGAGCACCCAAAATCTACTTGCTGAAATGCTTGATACTGCCCCCAGCATCATCCATGGAATGGTCCTGCCAATGGGCTGGCTCTCTGAAGTGTGTGGATCCACTGGTTTTTCACATTGCCTGAAACCATATCATATCAGTGAGAACAGAGGCCAGGGGTAGCTTTACACAGGAAACCTCGCCTTGAGCTGTACCTGCCAAACATCCCTTTCGCTGCTCTGGTTCCTAGTTCTGGCTATCGAGCTGCTTGCCGCCTGCCAGGGCATTGAATTCCTACGCCCTCTGAGAACGACAACCCCATTGGAGAAGGTCTATGACCTTGTGCGCTCCGTGGTGAGGTAAGGTCAGATAAACACCTTCCCCAGAGGTTGCCTGCCTGGAGAGCAGCTGCTGGCAGCCGTGGTTAATGTTTGCCCAATGTCTCGTTACAGGCCCTGGATAAAGGATCGCTTCATGGCCCCAGACATCGAAGCAGCTCACAGGCTGCTCGTGGACCAGAAGGCAAGTGCTGGCTTTTGCCTTGTGCCGTAGCATTGTCTAGAGCCCTTTTTCTTTGTCCATGCCACCTGCTGGTTTTGCTGCTCTATCCTCTTCATGGTCAAGTGGTTTTGTAGCAAGTGGCAGTGATTCTCTCCCAACTACTGCACACAGAGCATTAGCCTGGTAACAAGACAAGACAAGACAAGACAAAGTATTTTTGCCTTGAATCCTTTCACCTTGTCCCCTTGGAGCTGTCTCCTTTCCCATCCCTTGTCAACTCCATTCATGTGCTCTTCCCTAAAGCTCACTCTATCTGCCTCTCTGGTTCTGCTCATCCCATATAGCATGTCTACATAGCTTTGCCACCTGTGTCCCAGTAACTTTTCTACAAGGTTTCCTGAACTCATGTACCGATGTCTTAACTGACGTTTTGTTTTGCCTCTGACTCTGCTGTTTCATGTTCTTGTTTCACAGGTGTGGGAAGTGGCTAAACCTTACATTGAAAAATACCGGAGGGAACACATCCCTGAATCAAGACCCATTTCACCTACAGCTTTCTCCCTGGGATCGCTGAGAATGAGTGCAGATGATGGTCATGACCACAGGCATCAGAATGAACTTTAAGAGTTGCAATCCTCTGGAGGAGAGCAGATCCTTTCCAGAACCTTACCTGAGCATGGCCGTTCTACTCAAACTCAGTGTGCTTTCTCCAGGTGACCCGGAGGACCTGACTGTCCAGCTCAGGAGCACAAACAGAGAGTAAAGGAAAGCCTCACTGCTTTCCTCACGTGTGAAAGACAATTTTGTCATGATAGTGTGGTTTTGACTGAATTTCATGAACTTCTGAACACAAATCATTCAGACTCATGCTGAAACCAGTATTTGTTTTGTCAACTCTTCATTTGTTTTCTCTTCATCTGTGCCAATGATACCAAACAGCCTAAGTTTGATATTCTTGATACCTTTTTTTTTCCCCTTTGGGTAACTGCTGTGATCCCCTTCATTTTGCCACAAGCAAAATTATCTTTACACTTAATTCTTCTCTCTTTTGCAGTTCTTCTGTGAGGTACAGGTTCTTGTATAACAGGAGCATTTTTAGAGCAGGTGCTTCACAAATCAGAAAAGCTGTGAGCATAGGAATGTGCTGTAGAGATCGTTGCTCCAGAACAGATCTATTATATTCTGGTGATGGACTACACTTAATGCAGCTTTCCTAGAGCTGTGGGCTGTCACCTGCAATCAATAAACTGAGGCTTCATATACGGCTGTAGCAATCTATTCTCCTGTCATGTGTGTGATGATGAAAATGTAAAGCAAAAGCTTCATTTGGAAATAAGTAGGACGAAACAGAGGCCAGACAAGGGGAAGAGGAGGTGTAGGAGTGGTGAATGTGAACCAGTGCTGAGGCAATAGCCACAAGACCTACACTCACATGGCTCACCAGGTCTCTGCCTGTCTGCCAAGGGCCCTGTCCCCATAGATGGGATCGTGACAGAGTGTTCTCTGTGTTACAACACTGACCTTTGGCACGGTTGTATTTTGCAAGGGGAGAGTCAGGACACGGATTTCACATCGTGGTGCAGTGATCACATGGCAGTACTGACTGTGGGGCATTCAGCACGAGCTGGAAGCCTCCCCAGGCTACTGGCCATGCTGCACCGGGCAGCCAAAGCACCAGTGTGGGGCTGCCTTTGGGTGTCTGAGACCTGCCCTGAGGAGAGGGCTCATGCCTGCTGGCAACCTAGCAGGGAGACACCTATCCTGGCCAGAAGACCTGGGAACTAGGGCGCCCATGGCACATGATGTCCCAGTAAGATCCTTCCTTCTGCACCTGATGTGCAACATCTCCATCCTGTCTTTCCCTCATGTGCCAAGAAAGTCCCTATTCCTTCAGCATGAAGCTGTCTGTAGCAGGCAGGTCTCAATCTCCCCCTGAAGCTGTTTCATTTTGTATAAAATCAGGTATTAATTAAAAACAAGTGTGAGAACAAACAGACAGGATTTTATCTTGTAGGATCAACCATTTGCCGTCAGTCTTGTGTTAAGGCCGAGGGTTCCTTCAGCAGCAAGGCTGGCAGAAGTTCCTACGCCCATGTTACCTATGTCCTGCTCCCCATGCTGTGGGAGCCAGCTCTGTGGATGTCATCACTGAAGTGAGCCATGCTAAAAACAAAAAACTTCCTGCATTCTGGAGGGGTGTGCCTTCCCTGGCAGCTGCACACGAACTGCAGGAGCACAGAGCTGCCTGTTGGGAACCACTCAAGCCAGCTGTGCCCCTGAAGTAAAATCGCATGCTCTGACTGCAAACTGCCACTAATTACAGCCCTGGGGCACATTCCCCAATGGCTGCTGGATTTACCCGTGCTGGCAGGGCAAACACGTGGTTTCAGGTTCCCATCAGAACTGACGCATGAGAGCAGAATCCCCTCACATCAGTAGTTTCAGGCCACAAATGCCTATTCCTGTCCAGAAAGAGAGTATTTGAGGCTTTCCTTTACGCAGTCTTGGGCCCCAAATGCCTTAGGCATTCAGAGAAGAGATTCTCGGCGTTGCTTCCCATTCATCTCCGCTTTTGGCTGCCTGGGACCAAGGGACCCCCAGCACACACTGCAGCACGGTGGCCTCAGGTTTTGCACCGTGCCTATGCAGAGCTGAGAGGCACCACTCTGCCTGCACACTGCATTTAAGAAATGCCTGTGCTCCTTCCCTGACAGCCTTCCCAAATCCCTGTATAAACATTATTTATGAGGGCTGTCTTGGGCAGAATGGACTGTGCAATCACAGATTCGAGATGTTCTTTCAAGCTTTATAAAAACAAAGTTCCACACCCACATCTGGTACAACATCTGCATGCAGGAAAACACGTCAGGTGGCAGGAATGCTATTACATTGTTCTAAAAACTGATTTTTTTTGCTAGCCTGGGTCAAATAAAGCATGAAGAAAGATACTACAGGGGATGGCTTGCATATTTTGGGTGTTAACAGATGTGCCCAAGGCTCAGGAAGATCAGGAGGTCATAATAATGCTCATACCTGTTTGTGATGGCTTTCAAATATCTGTTAATCAGAATGAGACCATTGTCCTTCCTCAAGGGTCTGGTTCACTAAAGCATTCTGCTCTGTATCACAGGTTATGTCACCTGCTTATATCAATAATTATTTTTGATGTGAAGTTCTTCATGCTTGTCAGGTGTAGTTTTATGACTTCACCTTCAGAAAGTAAATCCCTCTTGCTTTTAAAGCCACCATCCATTTGAAAATTTGAAGAAAAATCTCAGTCCATGTGTATTCAGAGACCTTCCTATCCCAGACCCTCTGCTTAAATCCTGCAAAAGCTTCAACTCTCCAGAGCTGTATCATCCTTTTTGCTACATAGTGCATTCCTAAATGATGGTACAAGCTGTGGGAGAAAAAGTAGTAGCTTAAAGATAAAAGAAAGTGTTTGTAAAAAATTAGGCTCCTAAGTTTCAATACGGTTTTGAGTAGTTCTCATACTTAACTTACCAGAATCACATTCAAACTTCCACAAACAATTACGTCCCATGTTATTTCAGATTCAGCCTAGAATAAATAAAATCGGGTCTTTTCTGGAACATCTGAATGACACTGCATGTGATCTTCTCCCAGCACAGCCAAGCGCCATCCCAAATGTGCATGCCTGAGCCCCCGGCCCTCTGTCACACGTTACTTAACATCACACTCCCCAGTAAATCTTACCTGGATCCAAACTCTGTTTACTCATTGCCAGTTTGTTTGGGTTATTTTCAAATATAATAATATTATAGATTACTTGTATCATAGAAAGCATTTTTGGAAACTGTCTTATTTAAGATGGATACAATTAGAAATTATTTTATTGTGCTGGAGAGAAGGACAATGGACATGGAGATGCACCAAATGTGTAATGCTTGGTAAGGTTTATTTGAATAAGAGTAAGCTGAGAAGGCAAACAATTTACTGGTAAATACAAATCTGATTTGTCTGTGGCTTTGAAATACTCCATGCTAATTTGATTTTAGTAGCTTACTAAATTACTGCCTTCTCTCAGTAACTGCTCATTGTCTCACACCTCTCATTTTCATAGACGACTTTTCCTTTAACTATAACGTGGTTGATCAGTGCTTCATGTCCACCAAACTGGTAAATCAAGTGCTCCCACCTAAAAAGACAAGATGTTTAAGAATATATAAACTTGCATAAGAGCAAGTTTATATAAGAGCACATGCCCAGCATACCTGGCAATTTTGTAAGATTTGCTTGATAATGGGAAAACACTATTCCATGTCTACATGTTGTCTCTTGCTGTATGAATACAGTGACTCTAGTAGTAGAGAATTTCTTCCACAAAATAAACACATATTATCTTTAGATAATTTGTAATTAGGCATGATTATTTGTAATAACAGCCCCAAAAGTCTTAGGCTTTATTTTCCACTGGAGTAATTAAGAAAAATGAAAAGTGGGTCTGAAATGCTACCAGTGTTCACCGAGGATAACTAATGTTAAAGCACATTTCAAATGCCAATGGAAGAACACACCTTGATGAATTTATGATAAGAAGATCTCCCTGCTTGCCGACTTCCAAGGAGCCGTGGGTGTCTGATTTGCCCAGAGCATAAGCTGCATTAATGGTGGCAGCTGCCAGTGCTTCATTCATTGACATCTTCATGTTTACACAGGCCAGATGCATCACCATAGGCTGTAGGCAAGGAAGGCGACAACGGGAGTTACCAGGAACACAAAGCTGTTTGTGTTTCAAATCCCTAAGCACTCTCCTTTTTCCTCGCACAACAGAAGGAGTTGTTCTGCACAACATAAATCTTGCCAACTCCAAAAGGAGAACTCTAAAATCAGGAGCTTCGAGAGCATTTTGAATGGGCCTCTCAGTGCATATGAAGGATGGAACCCATTCTGGTTTCAAGAATTTCTGGTGAAAACTACCAGTACACCCAAAAAATCACAGGCAGCTGTCTGTGTGGGGCATACAGCTCTGTTTGTGCACATGAAACCAGTGTTAAGTGTGCAAGACCTATACACAAGTGGTACTAGTAAGGAATTTCATAATTCTATGGTTTCAGTATTAGGATTATCTTACCATTGAAAAACAGTATGCATTAGGATTAAAGTCACTGCCAAGAGCAACTATAACACCTTCTTCCAACATTTTTCTAGCTTGAGGTTGCTTCAATCTAGTGGGAAAAAGTAACTTATCAGTACAATTTGCTTAGTTATCATACAAGGATTTACAAGGGCAAAAGTAATTTCTTGGTTCAGCTACATTCATGCATTCAGTTACACTGATCCTTATGGAGATGAAAGCCCAAATTCTCCTCTTGCATCCCCACCTATCACCCTATGGAAAATATAAATGGAAAGTGTGAGCCACTGCTTTTGCAGTAACAGCATGTGGCAGCAGCCAGTATCAACCATCAGGCTCCAGGCCACTGAAATTCTGGTATTTATCCAGACTTCAGACACTTCAGAATTTTCACTGAAGATGAAAATCTTCATTTCACAAAACCCCTAATTTTCTAGTTCTTACAGCTTCAAAGACAGGCTCCCAGATATGAGCAGTGGCACATGCAATGCAACAGTCCCTTCCCAATTATTGAGACTGAGTTTAATCTGCATACGTTAGAGATCTTTTCACTTAGCAATTATAATGCAAAAGATGTTTTCAATAACTTCAGTATCTGGAATACCCATTTCGAAATTGTTCACCCCCCGGATTCATCTGTGTAGGTGTTTGCAGGGTGGGCACTAGGAAATACACTCTCTAGGTAAGTTTTAGCCACTCCAAATCTACTGTGAGACTTTTCAGTAATCTCACAGATTTTTGAGGATTTCCAGCAGAAATAAGACATAAGGAGGCTCATTCAGTTCTCTGTACCACACACATGGATCTGCATGATCACAAAAGTTTCCCTTCAGTCCAGTGGCCCTACCTTAGCATGTAGGCTGTTGTTGGTAAAAGGACAGCAGCACACTTAGCTCTTGCCATCGCCGCGATACCTTCATCACTAACTTCTTCCAGGTGGCTGATGGCCCGGGCTCCTAGTTCAGCTCCAAGCTAAGTAAAGTTTCAAGCAAATTAGTCACTATTCTAAATTAATTCAATAAAAAAAGTTGTTTCCAAGCAACTGGAGGAGACAATTCACTATTAATGCAAAATTTACTGGAAGAGAAATAATAAAGAATGCTTGAAGAGCAATCAGAATACAGAGAAAAATATTTGTTAATTTACTGCAGGAAAAGTTGATCACTTTATCCACCCACGGAGCAGAAGCACGCCTTCAGTGGTGTCTTTAACAGCCTAACACACAAACTGTGTGAGCGCCATGGATGAAAACATTACCAACTCCTGTTCATAAAGGATCCATCAGAAAATAGTTCACAAAACTGAATGATGCCTTCAATGAGGAAGCCTAAGAGGCTTTTATAATCAACCAAATTTTTGGTTTGGTTTGCATTGGTGGCATTTTTTTAAAATACAGCAGAGAATAACCATGGGCAGACCCCACAGGGAGGAAGCAATGTTTAAATGATGGTGAAACATGGTCTCAAAGTGACTTTGTTTATCAAGGTATTTGGGAACCTAGTCTTGACTAAACCACCTCACTGAGTGTGCTCAGATATACTGATATCTGAGTAATGAGACTGCTGAGTGTGCTCACTGCAATTTGACTGGTTGCTTCTAACAGGACATTTAATGAAAAAAATTCTTTCAAGTTGCATAGAAACCATGTTTTTTGTCATTCTTGGGTTCATGGATATCCACCTTCCCAGTCTGTATTCCATGTGGAAGATAAGCAAAGTCAATGTTTGATTAGCCAGTGCACATTAGTCCCAGAGGTCAAGGCTTCCTCCCATGTCCTTAACTCCAAAGCTGCACATGGACTGATCTTCCTATCATCTGATAGAAACAGATGCCTATGAATGGTCTATTTCATAAAGTCTTAGAAAAAACAACCTCAGTTTTGAAAACCACAATTCTTTCTCAGACTGGGCTCTCACAGGAGCAAAAATGAATGTTAAGAAAGACGTACCTCAGCAGATTTCATTGGATGGAGTTCATCACCATGGAAGTTAATCTGTAACCCTATATCTTTTCCAGCTTGAAGTATTCTCCTTGTAGACTCCAGATCAAAGACTCCCTTCTCACAGAACACATCTATATTGTTAACATGTATTTCACCACTTAGTTTGAGCTCTTTCAGTTTAGGAAGGTGGTTATTGATAATGTCATCTGTGGCTTCAGAAGCAGTTTTCCCTCTAATGAAAAGAAAATGTTACAGAGCCGTATGAGTAACATCCTTGAAGTCTGGCACACATTCAAGCCATACAGGCAATTACTAGATTACCTAGGAAATGATGTAAATATGAATCCCTCAAAAATCTTCAAATTAAAAAATTAAACCCAATTATAATTCATTTACTCTCCAATATGAGTTACTTTCCATGCAAAGAACATTAGATTGTATTACTGAATATTTTTAATAAGGTTGGCATCTTGGATGCTAACAAAGATATGGGATACTTTAAAACAAATTCTTCTGCTTTCCTATTCATGTATTCTGACCTCCTTATACTGTTTTCTAAAATACAACTATTGAAAATATGTAAACAAGTATTCACATATGTTAAATGGTATTTATGCAAAATTTTTATGCAAATATCAAAGCTCAAAGGGGATATGCCGCATAAGTCGTAATTTTTAATTACCTCTCCTTTTACATCATTCAGAGTGAGGGACAGATAACTGTTTCTAATCAGAGGGGCTTTTGGTTTGCCAAAGTCAGGATCATTTATGAATCCTCTATTACATAAAGATAACCCAGGAGAGATCACTAAATGCCTTAGAAAGAGCAAATAATCCCAAAACATGCACTAGAGTCAGCATTTTCCAATTTTAAGATCTAAAGACAAGGGATGTACTGCAGCTAAATGTCTGAGAACCCCAATGCTCACTTCAGGCACTGTAAGGCCTGCAGACACTGGCATTATGGAGTGCCACACATGGCTGAGTTGGGAGTCATGCAATGGCAATAAATTCAAGAAGCCAAATTCTGCCTGAATTTATAAACAAGGTTGTAAAGCAGAGCCCTTCTTCCATTCACTTCTCACTGAAAGTCATTGGGGTTGCTCAGCCTCTGACCATGCCAAGGCTTCTCCCTTTTCTCTTTCTACTCAGCAGCCTTTGGAGGAATTTGGGCTGAAAGAATTGGGGCCAGAGCCAAGACAAAACAGAGGGAAACACTAAGTATTGATTTCACTTTTTGAGGGATATAGTGCCCCAAAATGCAAAACAAAACTGCTGTTGTTTTAATGCAGAAGATTTCTGCTCAGGAAACCACTTTGAAAATTTCCTGCTAAAGTTTAAAAAGGTCCAATAAACACTTGCCAATAAAAAATAATAATAATTTTTAAAAATCAGACATTCCCCAAATCATGAGGTTGATTCAAAATGATGACTGGAGGGACCAAGGAAGACCTGCAGATTTCCTCCTGGTCAGAACGAAAACCCAAGCCAGAGTCTAAGTTTGAGGGGTAGTATAAAATTCAAGCTAAACATTCTAGACACAAACATTTGATTGAAAAGAGAGGATTTAAAAAGACACAAACTGGAAAATACATAAAACTCAGTATTTCCTTCAGGAAATTTCCTCAAATCCCCAACTACCTCTTCTCCTTACTTAAAATACAGTATCCTTACTACTACCACATTTTGTTATGCTTGGTGTGCATCAGTGGGGACAGCAGTGTGCCGAGAATGAGAAGGCACACTTGTCCTTCTAACACATGAGAGTTGATACGTTTGTAAAAACACTGGCATTGATTTAATTGGTTTATAGAAATACTCAAAGCATTTTGATGGGAAAGACTATTAATCAGGATTTTGACTGAGATCCTGCCAAGGCTTTTTAAGGGAGGGAAAAAGGAAGTACTAAGAAACATATATACTGTTTGGGATGAAAGGTCAATTTTATTTTGCCATTAAGTCCTCTAAATTTTAGGAGAACTTCTCAGAAGAACTAGTTGGTATTTTCAGCTGATTTTAGTTACTGTATTCTCAACCATCTTCCAGTTGTTGAAGATGATCCAGGATTCATTTTCCATAGTTAAATAGACAAAAGATAATTTACCATCCTGCTCCAAATACACAAGAATTAGATTGCAAAAAATATTTTCTGGGTCATGATTTCTTGAATGTCAGGAGAGGTTGGGGGTTTTTTTGGAGTATGCATTTTTTTTTTCTTTTAATGAACATCTCTTGAATATTGCCACATAAGAAGCCTGCCTCTATCTCACAAGCCTTGTCTTCCAGCAGCCTACCGCTTAGTATGTCAAAATATCTAGCTAAAACTCCTCATTAATTTCTTCATACACTGAAATCCGGTAACATGAAGATGTTATTTTCATCATAGCAAAATAAAAATTGAAAGTGGGAAAGGATTTTTATGATATGTCTACTTGAGCCATCAGAATAATTGTGATCAAACACATTTAGTTTAATCTTCTACTCATCTCATAGCTATAAGATGTATGCAAGTCTTCATTGAATGGAAGTGTAATTAAACTTTGTTTATGGAGGTATATAAGGATTAAATACGGTATTTTTTGTTGTTAGCTGGCCAAAATAAAACCTCATGGCAGAGACTAAGCTTGAAGGATAGCAGCAAATGCAAGCAGAAGAACTTTCTGTACAGGAAAACCTCTAATCTGTGTTATGTTCAGTGTGAGCATTGGCTGGAGGCAGGGGTTCTGTGCTAAGCCTACACTGGCATTTAGGAATCATTAAATAATATTCCCCTGCCTTCCTTCAAATTAAAATTTAGGAGAGCCTCTTATCAATACTGGCTTTCTCAAGTAGGTTGTATTTTAGGAGTGAGGCAGAAGAAACCTTTCTGAAAATAGCAGCCAAATTTCAGTGCCAAGCAGCAGTGCTTAACAAGAGAAAGACAAATCAGGTCCTGTTACTTGGGCACAGCGTGAGCTCCGCAGTACGTTGAGGAAATGCCGATATCCATGGATCTCTTGGCACGTTCAATCACCCTGAGCATTTTGAGCTCTGTTTCTAAGTTTAAGCCGTATCCACTCTTGCACTCCACCAGCGTGGATCCTGCTCTGAGCATGCGCCCAAGGCGGTGCCGGAAAGTGCTGAACAGCTCGTCCTCCGTGGCCTTCCGGGTGTGCTCCACAGTGAAATGTATTCCTCCCCCAGCCTGGTGGATCTCCATATAGGATGCACCTGCCAGCTTGGGTTAAAGGAAAGAAAACAAAAAACACCGCCCCATATAATTAGCTATGAACTGTGCATTTTCCATCCAAGAGACACTGGAAAGTGCCTTGAGGTCTCTGCAGTGAGAGAGACAAAGAGAGGGGAGGAAAAAAAAATCCCTATTAATTCTTCCTCCCTCCCCCTTTTCTTCTCTCTCCCTTCCACTTAAGTGAAGAAATTATGTAAGAAGTGGCACAAAGAGAATTACTCTGAGTATTTGCTTTCCCCCGAGTCCAAGGGGAAAACTGATCTCTAGCTCAAAATTCATTTATGTGGAACAGAAATAGGGAGAAAAAAAATCAAGATTTAGATGGTAATAGAAGGCAGCACTCCTATATTGCTTCAATTAATGCAAAAATATATCAAGGCTGGCTGCAAAGGATGCAGGTACACTCCTCTCTCAGCCTACCAGTATTCAAAAATCCCTCCTCCCTCAGGCAGATTTTCTAACAGAAATTATATATTTTTCTATAAAAGAAAGATGAGAGTCACTAGGAAGTAGAAATAGTTATACATTTAAAAAAAAAAATAAAAGGAGGTAGAAAAATCCATCTGTGTAATTTTATGCTGTTACCTTCATTGCAAACTCATGAACCCTATCACCAGCCCACACTGGATGTGTATGTGCATCCACCAGGCCTAAAGAAAACAAAGTAAATGTACACTTGAGTTACTTCACTGTGTAAGAGAAAAGATTACGAGCATGCAAGAAAATTAAATAGACAGCAGAAGTTCCCCTAAAAAGTCTCTACTGGTTAGAGAAAAATAAAAATCCAACCAGCCAAATATCTAGGATTTTCTTCAGAGGCTATTTTATTTCAATTTTTTGTTTAGGTCTAACACCTTATGCAAAATGTTTCCAGGTAAATGCATCAGTTGCTGAGTTTTTCATGTTATTTTGATAATGTTTTCAAACTGTGGAAGAAAGGACAAATACCAAACTCTGAAAGAGTTCATTAGACTTTAAGCCTGTACTCTTTAAAAAAAGGCAAACTGCTTAGGCTGGGCTTAGCACACTAGACTTTGTCTAGCAACACTTATTACAGTGTGAGCCTTTCTACACTTTCTACACTTTGACACTGCTGAATGGCAAGGCCACTGTAAGAGAAACAGGTCTGACAGCTCATGTGCTAACACCATTTGGATAGTTTAACATGCAATAGACTTGCCCAGCTTTTGGAGGTTTTTTATCAGGCAAAGTTGCAGAGTATGTGACTTAAAAATCCCTTTTGCCTCCGAACATCTGTGGGCAGGATGGACAGACTGAGCTCCATGGCTGAATGGCTGATGAGCTGAGAGAGTACAGAAAAGAGCAGTGAATCTGAAGAGTCACTCTGTGGGCCAGCTACATTCCTATTGTGATCTATGACACAAACGAACAGATCTAAAGACAAAACAGGAGGAGACAGAGCTCCACCATGAAGCCCAAAAGAGCCCTTGAATATCTCCAGTGAGGGAAACTCCACCACCTCTCTGGGCAGCCTGTTCCAGTGTTCAGTCACCTCCACCATAAAGAAGTTCTTCCTTGTGTTCAGGTGGAACTTCCTGTGCATCAGTTTCTGCCTGTTACTTCTTGTCCTACTGCTTGGCACCACCGAGAAGAGCCCGGCTCCGTCCTCTTGGCACCGTCCCATCAGTACTTACAGACATTGATGAGGTCCCCTTTCAGTCATCTTTTCTTGAGGCTGAACAGACCAAACTCTCTCAGTCTCTCCTCATAAGAGAGGTGCTCCAAACCCTTCATCATCTTTGTAGCCCTCCACTGAACCCACTCCAGGAGCTCCACGTCTCTCTTGAGAACTGGGCACAGTGGAGCTCTCGTGGAGCTGAGAACTGGGCGCAGCACTCCAGATGTGCCTCACCAGGGCTGAGTAGAATGACAGGATCACCTCCCTCAACCTGCTGGCAATGCTCTTCCTTTGTATCATTATGAAAAATACACCTACCTGGTAACACGCACTTCCCAGAGCAGTCAATTATCCTTTCAAATGTTGCTTCTGAAAACTGATTGCGAATAACATCTGCCTGGCCCACAGCCTTGATACAACCATCCCTGCAAAATACAGACAATGAACAAAGAACATGTGAGACTATTTAAAAGTCAAGTGCTCAACGACAGAGCTCCTGGAACAATAGGGGCAGGACCTTCAGCAGGACTGCAGATGCACATGTGGAGGTAGTTTGCTCATTTTACAGATGCACAGCAAACACTGGCGTTTCAAGCTGTTTGCCATAACACTTGTCCTCTGCTTAGATCCCTCTGGACGACACCTTGGTACTCTTCTGTTCTAATTCCTGCTAGGTAACATTGTTTTCCTCCTGTGGCTCAGCGAGCATGCAGCACTGCTCCAGCCGGGTATCAATCTGCAGGGCACTCTTCCCCTCACAGAAATCAAACTGCCATTGATTGCCTGGACCTGGATCGTGCCCCCGTGCCCTGGGAAGCCACAGCCTCTTTGGGGCTCTTTTCCCAGTGGAGCTTGAGGATGGCACCGGGAGCCCTGGACTGGGCTTGGGGGATGCCTCCCAGCCTTGCACGGAGCTCCTGCTCCCCGAGCGCAGCCGGGCCGAAGCAGGGCCCCCCGCCCCGCCGGCCCCGCACTCACAG